>JAGKTI010003453.1:0-25669 GCA_018397915.1 Birgus latro
ATACAGAGTGAGGTTGGTACGGGCTGGACCACAGGACACATACTGCAAGAATATGATCTAGCCCGTTCAAAATTGTTTGATATCAAGTAATCACACAACAAGCTTACACAGTACAGAAAGGACTTGGGTGAAAGCACATGCAGGGGCGACAGGAAGGTCATGGCCCAGGCCTGGCATGCCATTATCAAACGGTCGACATTGTTGTGGTTTTGCCAGGAACGTGCTGCCAGTGTCCTTTTGCGTGGGACCGAATTGATGGCTGCAGCCAAGAAGTTTGCATGCTTGCACAACGTGCATGACTTAAGGCTTCCGAAGGTTGGCTCTTTTACTTCAACCTTCCCCATGGACTTACAAGCAGTAAGGCACATGGCGAGGCCTTGGATATGGCAGCAGAGGATGTAAACCCGTTTTGCCAAAAAGTGCAGCGCCTGATCAAGGATGAGGGCTTTGCCCTTGGTCAAGTCTATGATGCTGACGTAACTGGCCTGTTCAACGACTCATTACCCATCAATGCCCTGGCAGAGGAGAAGGAGAAGACTGTGCTGTGCTAATGCTAATGGGATGCACCACCTCAACACCATTATTGTTGGGCATGCAAAACAACCAAGTTGTCTCTGTGGGTTGATGGATAGCCTGCCTGTTGTGTGGTACCATTCTGTGAATGCCTGGTTTACCATCAAAATCTTTGGAGACTGGTTCCACATACAGTATACTTTGTCAAGGAGGTTATCCATCATCAAATGGAGGCCTTGGTCTTGCTCATGACAAGGTGAAGGCACTCCTGCTCCTGGACAATGCTCTCGCACATCCGTCTGAGAAGGATTTGGTTGCTGATGACGGGCGCATTAAGTGCATGTTTCTACCGCCTAATATGACTGCTCTGGATCAACCAATGGACCTGGATGTTATCGTGGCTGCCAAGAGACTGTACCAGTGGAGGTTCCTCAACTAGGTAATGTTGGTGAAGGAGGATGAGGACAGGGCTGAGGACACATTTGGGGATCAGACCTTGCAGAATCTATGACATTACAATGTGAAGTCTGCAGTGTTCAACTGGACGAATGCGTGAAGCAAAGTCTCCGTGAAAATCCTTGAAAGCGGTTGATCTCATCTCCTCCAGGGAAGCGAAGCCGAGTATGACTTTGAGGGTGGATGATTTCCACAGTCACCTTCGAACAGCAGGAGAGCAGGTGGACGCCGACGAAGTAAGGGATTGGCTGGATGACGACGGAGGTGATCCTGGATATCAGACAATGTCTGATCAGGAGATCGCTGTTGCTGCCTCTGAGGGCACGAAAGAGGACAGCGACACCGATGAGGACGAGGATAAGGACCCTGACTTGCAGTGCCCGCAACCCCATCACTCCCTCATCTCTATGCCCTACATGCCAGTCATGAGGAGGTGCCGGAGTACGTCGAGCACCCGCACTGTGACAGGGTGTTGCTGCCACTCAGCATGGCGATGGAGCTGTGGGCAGTCAGGACGCTATCATTCTCCAGCAGAATTGTCGGTCCTATTGTCTCCTATTGTCAGACCAGGATCGACTCCTTCTTCAACCCTGCCATCCCCACGAGTGCCAACCCATTCTCACCACCACCAACCACCACCACCACCACTTTGTTTCCCACCTTCACCATCAGACCTGAAACTGAGCACATCGAGAGCTGCTGAATCTCCATTGGACATAAGTTTGCGGTTGTCTTTGGAGTCTCCTGAAGTGGGTAGGCCACCATCACTGCGCCACATGTCCCCACTCATTGCTCAGCTCCAGCAGGTAGAGGAGAGGGAGGAGTTCTCTGACCTTTGCTAAATGCGAAGGTTAGCCACTAGACCACATGGGACAACCGTACACCTGCTGGAGGTGTGCAGATTACGAAGCCTGTCTGCCGTGCACTGGGTGGTAAGTACCCCAATCGAATGATCTATGGCAAGGAACATCAGGCTTTTTTCATTGCTTTCTTGGTGTTTAAAATTATTTTGGATATTCCCATGTGTGTTTTAATGTAAAAATATGGTTGGCTGACCTGAAAACAGAGACAAAATTAGGATGGGTACTGTATATATGGTAGTGTATAAGTATGGTGTTTTTTGGTTTTAAATGTTTTTTTATCGGATACGTTTATGTGAAGCTACAGTATTTTTCAGCATATCAGATAGATCCAGTATTCCAGGGGCTTAAATGGTGAGTTAATGGATGCATGGCCCATTGGATTGGGCAAATTTGGGCTGTCTGGAGGTTGCTACTCCTCAACTTTCCCTACGGTATGAAAAGAGGTCCAGATGATGATGATGATGATGATTTTTTCTTTTTTGCAAGGTTTTCTTGGTTTAAAATTATTTTGGATTTTCCTATATGTTTTGATGTCTAAATATGGCAGAATGACCTGAAAACAGTGCCAAAAATAGTAGAGGTACTGTACACCCAAAAGCAATAATCGGTAGCCCCCATAGTTGTTGAAGCCAAGAGAAGGACAGACCGGGCGAATGAACACGTCCTTCCCCCTCCCCAGCCCTCTCCACCCCACCACTCTCTATGTAACCCCCGTGTACACATTGCCGGGTAGGTCTGTAACATTTGTGTCCGGCGATGTTCCGTTGTGCCTCATTCACGTGAGTTACCATTAGTGTTAATATCATACCTTGAAGCAATGTGCAATAATGCGTCACCAGCTAACAGATGCACGTGGAGATGCAATGTGATATAAATAAAGACACGAGTACGAAAAAAGCTGAGCGAGTCCAATTTTAATAGATTACAATGATATATTCTTATTATCCATCCATCACCTAGTCCTGTGTCGCCCCATAAGAAGCGAACGAGCCTGGGGCTAGGCAAGTTGGTCATGACATTTAAGATGAGAGTGACCAGCCTCACTCATCCCTGGGTAGCATTATGTGAGCAGTAAACTCCAACCACCCACTGGATATAAGCCTACACAGGCTCAATCCGACTGAAGCGCCTTAATTACCCACTAAACCACCAGGTGCCATAATTTGGTTATATGGTTACTACCCAGCATAGTAAATGGTTTCCTGGTGTCATCAAGTAAATAATATTCCCATTCCTAGTGTATGAACCTATTTCAACCACATATACTATGTTACCATCTGGTAGTGCTCCAGGTTGTCAATTATACAAAAATGTTTTCTGGTTATTTATATTTATATACAGACACAAAATCAAATACAAATAATAATCCCTCTATATATGAGTGTTTGCTTCAAAGACTCGAGTCATCCTCTGACACGAGTCAAGCTGGAAACTAAATAAAGAGAAGGGATGGAAAATATTATAGTAAGAAAAGATTTGAATGAAGAAGAAAGAGAAATTTTAAAATCTTTGAAGGACCAAGTAAAGGAAAAAAATGACAGGAGGAGAGAGGAAGAGCGTAAAACTTTTCTTTTGGAGAGTGATGGATATGAAAGTAAGGAAGTGGTATGTGAGGAACTAGATGTGAAGGAAACAAAGGGGATGGATATGAATGTGAAAAAGAGAAGAATGAGTAAAGATAAAAACAGTGCAGCAAATCTGAGTATCATGTACAGTAATGTAGATGGGTTAATATCTAAGAAAGGGGAAACTGGAGATTATATAAATGAAAATAAACCTGAAATTGTTTGTTTGGTAGAGACTAAATTGCCCCAAGATGTCAATACAAAATTATTTGGATGGAACAATTATAACATTTGGAGGAAGGACAGAGAAAGTAAGTTTGGAGGAGATATAATGATATTAACCTGTAATGACCTAAGAGCAAAGAATATAGAAATTGAAAATACCATGGGTGAACTTTTGGGAGTTGCAACAGAGGACAGTTATGGAGAAAAAATAGATGTAATAGTATTTTATATGCCCCGCAAAACTATGGCATGGATGAAGGAAGATTACGAACAGTTAATAAGAGAATCCATTATTAGGCTAAAGATGTTAATTGAACGAAGAAACAGAATAATAATAATGGGAGATTTTAACTGTAGAGAAGTTGATTGGGAAAGTATGGATGCTGGGAACAATGAGGAATCATGGGGAAATAAATTAATGGAAATGGTGATGGAAAACATGTTAACCCAACTGATCAAAGAAAACACAAGAATTAGGGGTGACGACGAACCATCCAGGCTCGACCTAGTATTCACAAAGGACCCAAATGATGTGAGGAACCTAACCTACCAATGCCCCTTTGGTAAAAGTGATCATCTGGTAACTGAGATGGACGTGGTAGGAGTAAAGGAAGGAGAAAGAGATGAAAAACACAGAGAAAATAGATACAATTATGGGAAGGCAGACTTTGCTTCCCTGAGGAACTTTTTCCAAAATGAAGAATGGAGTAAAATGAATATGATCACAAATGTTGATGAGAAATATGAGTTTCTGACAGAAGTATATACAACAGGAATTACTAAGTTTGTCCCAAAATTTTCTGCAGCTATGGAAAGGAAGAAAGAATGGTTTAACAACAGATGCAGGATGGCACAAGAGGCAAGAAAAAAAGCATGGAATAAAGTGAGAAGAAGGTATAGTGAAAGGGCTTGGGAGGAGTACAAGCAGGTAAGAAATGAATATGTAAGGGTACAGAGAGAAGAGGAAAAGAAATACGAAAAAGATATTGTATCTAACCATAAAAAAGAGCCGAAACTATTTTATAGGTTTGTAAATGGCAGAATGAAAGTTAAGGACAGTATAATACAACTGAGGGATGGAGATGAAACATACGAAAGAGAGGAAGAATTGTGTGAAATAATGAACAACAAGCTGCAGTCAGTTTATGTATTGGAAGACAAATTTAGGGAGCCTGAAATGGAACCCAAGAATGGCCGAAATTACAGTTGACATGAATGAGGTGCTACAGCTGATGAAGGATTTGGATGTGAGAAAAGCAATGGGACCAGAATGGTGTGGCTGGATGGATCCTGAAGGAATGTGCCGACCAGTTAGTGTGGCCAGTTTATGTCATCATCAAGATCTCGCTTGAAAATGGACAGTTACATAAAGATTGGAAAAGAGCAAGTATTGTGCCAATCTTCAAGGGAGGAGATAGGGAGGATCCACTTAATTACAGACCTGTGTCACTTACTAGTATTGTTTGTAAAATCTGTGAGAAAATTATTAGAAAAAGATGGATAAAGTATTTAGAAGAAAATGAAGTGATAACACCAAGACAGTTTGGTTTTAGGGAAGGAAGATCGTGTGTTACTAACCTATTAAGTTTCTACAGTAGGGTAATAGATGTCATACAGGGGAGAGAGGGATGGGCAGACTGTCTCTCTGGATCTTAAGAAAGCATTTGACAAGGTGCCCTATAGGAAGCTACTGTGGAAGCTGAAGACCTTTGGAGGGGTGCATGGGAAACTATTAACCCTTTCGCGCATGGTAAGTTTTATTAAGTTTCACGGCTCACGATTTTACTCCCCCATGCGCTCTGCTGGCAGCCCGCGGTACGCAAATTACACGTATTCTCGCCTCATTTTTGCCACCCAAACCTCAAAATGATGCCCTGAAACTCACATCATCTTATTCACCGATGTTTGTTCTAGCTGAGAAGCCAAAAGAAAAACCAGAAAATTACGAATAAAAGTACACTAGGCCGCCGTGAATAAACATTTTGGAACGTTGATCTTACTTCCCAACATCGTCATTTGAGTTTTTTCCATCATACAGAAAAGTGTTATTATAAGGTTCGATAGAGAATTTCATTGGCTTTCTAATGAGGTATGTCCAGTTGTGATGCGATTTGCAGTTTTCGAGAAAATAGCCAAAAACTAAAAGCCATTTTTGTAAAAAAATTGATTTTTGTTCAGGGAGGTATAGTGCAGGAGTTTTCTCGCACACCTTATGTTTTTATTATATAATCTTAAGTAGAATTCCATAAGCTTTCTCCTGATACCTTTCTGTTTTGATACGCCTCATAGTTTCCGAGTAAATCACAAAAAACTACAGGGTACTCGCGGCCGCGGTGCACTTTTGTCATGCGCACACAATAACCGCCTATGTAACCACAACTTTTCATTAGAGAAATTACATAGTTATGTCCTGTACATACGTAGAATTCACTGATCTTTATCATGGTTCTTACAGGAAATCGATACGTTCAATAATTTTGGAGTAAATGGATGACAAAGATAGAACACTCTTCCTTGCCCGCAAGCGAGATAAAAATGCTCAATTTCCTTGCCTCACGAATACTTACATATTTTTGCTCGTTATGTTTTATTATTATTATTATTTTTTACTCAAATTATCATAAGTTCTTTGACAGTGCTCTCAGTAACTCGACATTTCCACTAGTCTTTTTGCTAGGTACTGATACTAAAGCTGAACTTTCTTCCATCTCATATGTGTATATGTAAAAAACAATACTTATTTGTGAAAAAAATATAGAAATGTAGAAACAGGTAAATGTACAAATCAACAAAATATGGATAACTCACTTGCTCCAGAAGTGTTGAGCTGCTGGCAGGAACTTGAAGGAATTGAAGATGAGTTAGGTAGTGTGTGAGTTGTGTGTGTGTGCGTGGGTGCGTGCATGCGTGAGTGTGTCTGTGTGTGTATGCATGTGTGTGTGTATGTGTGTGTGTGTGTGGCGTATTCTCTGTTCCTTGCACCACATTTGCCTAACACATGCGATGCACACAATAGATTTCTCCACGAACATTCGCTGCACGACATACGTATATAATGTCATATATGTGTCGCTGTGTGGCATATTTTCTTGTCTCTGATCATTACATAACTTTCCGCTGTCAGTCAATGCAAGCAATATTTCTCGGTGAACACTCGCTGCACTATTTTATAAGTATATTTCACACTGAACCATATACAATATAAAACACTATCACATGATTCCATCCCAGCCTCTTCTGTTATTCCCTTCCCTACTGTACTGCGTAAGAGACCGCCTGTTCCCTTAGCAACTAATGCATATGTCTATGTATCTCTATGGCATAACATAATGCCTGCTATGGTAGGTCAGTTATTTCACTAATCCAGGCACTACATGTTTCACAGATATAAGTAATGGCTTCACTATAAAGGTAAAATACATCATTTTACGGGCAGGGTGAGTGGAAACCCCGCTATAACAAACCAGACTCTGCCTCTAGGCCTAACGGCTGATAACGGGCCCCAATGCTTTACAAACAATATATCTTTGTTCAATAAACACAATCACTTCACAGTAGAGTCAAAAACACTGAACAATCACAATATTTCAATAATGGCTTCAGCCTCGGGTGGGAGGGGGAGAATGGCGGATTTAAAGGGACAACACAACACAGCACGACCCTGCTGTCTGGCTGCTAGTGGAGCACTGAGATTCTATCACTACGTACAGGCACATATGAGTCATTGCAGTGTTGCCAAAGTCTTACCTCGGGAGAGACACGTGGCTGCTAGAACGCTACAAAATTTGACGCAAATTGACCGAAAACTTATTTTTTGGTTAATATTTTTCGCGTTTTCACGCGATTTGAGGTCCTGTGCTTTGGCACACCACACCACATGTAACGCAAATTGCGGTCCCATGCGTGAAAGGGTTAAAGTGGATGGGAGATTATTTGAGAGGAAGGCAGATGAGAACAGTTATAAGAGACAAGGTTTCACAATGGAGAAATGTGACTAGTGGAGTACTCCAGGGCTCTGTCCTGGCCCCTATAATGTTTCTGATATATATAAATGATTTGCCAGAGGGTCTGAATAGTTACATGAGTATGTTTCCAGATGATGCTAAAATTATGAAACATTAAATGTATTGATAGTTGTAAAGTACTGCAAGAGGACTTGGACAAACTCCACAGCTGGAGCCAGACTTGGAAAATGGACTTTAATGCCAAGAAGTGTCATGTATTAGAAATGGGAATGAGTGAAAGACGACCACACTGGACACATAAAATGGGCAATGAGATAATTAGTAAAAGAAAGGATGAGAAAGACTTGGGAGTGATTATTCAGGATGACTTGTCACCAGAAAAGCATATAAACAAAATCATTGGGGGAACTTATAGATTATTGACCAACATGAGAGTGGCTTTTAATTATATGGATGAGGAAATGTTGAGGGAGTTGATAGTGACCATGATAAGACCAAAACTATAAGACCAAAACTAGAGTATGCGGCTGTGGTATGGTCACCTCATTTGAAGAAGCATATTGATAAACTAGAGAGGGTTCAACGGATGGCAACGAGGATGATACCTCGTTTAAGGGAACTCACCTACAAGGAGAGATTGGAAAAACTGAAGTTACCAACACTGTGCGAGAGAAGGGAAAGAGGTGACTTGATCACAATATTTAGAAATGTAAGAGAATTGGAAAGGGTGGACAGAGAGGATCTTTTTGTGTTGGATGATGGAAGAACAAGAGGTCATGGCTTCAAGTTGAGGAAAAGAAGATGTCTTAATGATCTCAAAAGGTTCGGTTTCCCGAACAGAAGCATAAGTACAGTAAAACCTCGATATAACAGACTTCAGTAGACCGGAATTCGCTTTTATCGGACTTGAGGAGCTACCAGACTAAACTCCTATACAGTAATCTCTCTACTATTCGGACGCCCAGTATTCGGATGCATTGGGCTGTCCGCCCCTCAAAATGCCCCAAAATTCGAAAAAAATCCGATTTTTTTGGACCGCATCAGTTTGAATTTCCCGCACGCGCCGATAGGCTGTGTTTTCGCGCATGGTGTCTGTCTGTCGGTCTCATTTCCTGCTCCGTTCCTGCCTCGTAAACACGCTCCGACAATGCCGGCCGAAGTGATTGGTTTTGTGGTGATACCCTACCTCCTGCAGGGCTTGATGCTGCTATTCACCTTCTTGATCATGTGTGTGATGATGGCCCCGCCTCCTGAGAAGAGGAAGAAAGTGATTCTGACTCTGGAGAAGAAGAGGAAGATATTGGACAAGGTGGACGCCGGGTGGCCGACATCATGGATTCTTCGTGAATTCAACCTCCCTCGCTCCACCTTGTTTGATATCAAGAAGTCCCGAGACAAACTACAGCAGTACACGGCTGATTTTGCTTCAAAGACCAGACGAAACATGGAGAGGAAGGTGATGTTTACTCCTAAGTATGCAGACATCGACCGTTCCACACTGATTTGGTATCGACAACAACATGCTGCTGGTGTGTTGGTACGTGGAACGGAGCAAAGCTGCTACTGAGAAGTTCGCAAGGCTACACGACACCCCAGACTTCAAGGCATCTGAAGGTTGGCTCTTTGCGTTCAAGTTACGACACGGACTTACCAACCGTAAGACCCATGGCGACGCTCTGGACACTAATGACGAAGGAATAGAACAGTTTCGGCAGAAGGTGAATGGCTTGATTGACAGGGAGGGCCTCACTCTCGGTCAAGTCTACAACGCTGATGAAACTGGCCTATTTTATCGTTCAATACCCACAAACAGTCTTGCAGAGGAGACAGAGAAGCGTGTGCCTGGTCCAAAGCTCTCCAAGCAACGGGTGTCTGTTTTGTGCTGTGCAAATGCTAACGGCATGCACCGGCTCAAGCCCGTTATTGTAGGCCGTGCAAAGCAGCCTAGGTGCCTTCGTGGGTTAATGGATGCCCTTCCTGTCGTGTGGTATCATTCTCTGAAGGCTTAGTTCACAACCAAGATCTTCAGAAATTGGTTTCACCAACACTTTGTCAAGGAGGTCATTCGTTATCAGACGGAGACACTGAAAATCCCACGAGACCAGGTAAAGGCCCTCCTGATTCTAGACAATGCACCTGTGCATCCGTCTGAGAAGGAGTTGGTGACTGAGAATGGCCACATAAGGTGTCTGTTTTTGCCACCTAATACGACTGCTCTCATCCAACCAATGGACCAGGGAGTGATTGTGGCAACAAAGAGGCTCTACCGACGGAAGTTTTTGGACGAGGTGATGGTCGTCTACGAGGACGAGGACGATCGCAGGGAAGGACGAGACATGCGAGGACAAAAAACTGTCGGAAACCTTCGCCGATACAACCTCAAGTCTGCCATCTACAACTGGGCCAGTGCATGGAAGAAAGTCTCTGTCAAGACTTTAGAAAATGGTTGGTCTCGGCTGCTTCATGGAAGTGACGTTGTGTACGATTTTCTAGGTTTTGACGTGGATGACTTCCATGCAAGGCTTCGTGCAGGTGGAGACAATGTGGATGTCGACGAAATGCGTGAGTGGTTGGATGACGACGAGGGCGATCCTGGGTATCAGATCATGTCTGATACCGAGATCACATCTACTGTTGCCGGTCCGAGTACCCAGCAGGAAGATTCCAACTAGGACAGCGACGATGATGCGGACTCCTCACGGCTTGCCACAAGCTGAGCACACTCCGGGAATATGTGGAGTTCGTCCTTGACTACCTAGAACACCCGGACAGCGACAGGGAGATGGGGCCCTTGGGATTTGTGGGTGAAGTGCGAGCTTTCAGGCAGCGCATCATTAATCATCAGAATCGTTGTTGCTTGCGTCAATCCACCACTGACAGTTTTTTCAGGCCAGTCAACCCTGCCGTCCTCAACCCTCACTCCACATCATCATCTCACCACGACAGGCCTTCTAGCTCCGAGCCACAGCCCAGCACATCAGGCAAGGCAGAGTCACCACTGGATGTTAGTTTGTGTCTATCTTCGGAGTCCTCTGCAGCGGATAGCGTATCACCACGTCCCACCAAGAGGCCCCTACGCCGCCTCCGTCAGCTCATCTCGGACTCTGACAGCGACTAAATTCTCCAGGACTCGTCACTAGACCACACGGGAATTTACTGTTATGTACAGTGCAGTGAAGTGATGTGATGTGATCCCATTTATGCAAAAGAAAATGTTGTGGAGAGTGCTGGTGAGAAGTGCTGGTGATTGTAAAGTGCAGCGGAAGTGCAAAGGTGTGAGAGGTGCAAGGTCTTCCTGTCAGAGTCTGAGATGATCGAGCGGGTTATACATCAGGACGGCGGCATCTTTCTCTTAAGTACCCTAACTACATCAAAATTCCTTGTTTTCTTCTTTTCGTATGATTAATCTCATGCATAAACTGTGTGAAAGATGATTTCCATAAAGATTTTCATGTCTAACCTGTTTTCATCATGCTGTAAATGGGTTAAAAAATTACCCTAAATGTTAATCATAATTTCCTGCTTTCAATTTAATTTTTTCATGCATGGTTTTTAAGTGCTCCACCTATGAAAAAGGTGAATGCCTTTGATTTGTGTGCAAGATGATTACCATAAAGATTTTCATGTCTAACCTGTTTTCATCATGCTGTAAATGGGTTAAAAAATTACCCTAAATGTTAATCATAATTTCCTGCTTTCAATTTAATTAATCCATGCATGGTTTTTAAGTGCACCAGCTATGAAAAACGTGAATGCCAGTGAATTTCATGTCCGGTCATAACCTAACCTAACCATTTTCTTGGTAACAATTTACATCATTTACTGTATTTGATGCTTTGTATCCAATAATTTAGTGCATAAAATGTGAGAAAAGATTATTTCCATGTCCGATACTTACTTATACTATGCTGGCAAGTTCTGACCACCTATGCCTTACTCACCTCTAAATCATAATTTTTTGGTTAAAATTCAATTAATTCATGCTTTGTGTGCATTATTTATGTGAAAAGGGACCTAAATAAGTGCTATACATGTCCAGTAGGGAGGTAGGAAGGTAGTTCTCTGATTTAGGTTAGGTTACGTTAGGGTCATGAATGACCAGTGCTGGAGCTTCAGGGCCAATATTCGGACAAGACCAATGTCCGGACATGCCTTTGTCTCTATTACGTCGGATAGTGGAGGGATTACTTATATCGGAAAAAGTCCGATAAAGCCAGAAAGCAGTCCGGACAGCCTGACAACTTCAGCTATGTTCACCACAATAAGACAAGTAAAAGACATGTTTTTCAGTGCACAGTACAGTATTATTATACCATTTGAATAATGTAGTGAAGGTATAATACAGTACAATACTGCAATGGTGGTGAAAACCACTGATGCAATCCAGACTAATGTCTGATATATCGGAAAAAGTCTGGATTAGCAGGGGTAAGTCCGGATGTCGCTTTTATCGGAATTTCTTATATTTCGGACTGGCCTGAGCCCCAATTAGTCCGTTATAGTGAGGTCTTACTGTATTTGGAATGACTTAGATGAAGAGGTGGTGCAGGCGAAAAACATTCATGTATTTAAAACTAGATTAGATGAATGTAGATATGGAGACAGGACAACACAAGCTTAGCTCAATTCCTGTATACTACAAATAGGTAAATACACACACACACACATACGTGTTGCATAGCTGCACACATATGCATATACACAGACCTGCAACACAATGTCAATGCACAGCCAGTCGATCTAAAGATGAGTACTACAGTCCTGTTATTTACTGAATCACTTACTACTTCCCCCATCATTATGTCCTACAACCTAATCACAGTAATAATTACATCAGCATGTGTAAGTGTAATGACTGCACTGTGGGATTGTTACTTTACAGCAAACAGTTAGACAGCTAGTCCCATGAGGAATAATTTTGTTTGCCCACTGCAGTAATGCCTTGAACAAAATAAGTTTTCTATGTCTAACATATAAGTCTTAGATTTGCATGTGGTAAATACTAAGTTGTTTTATGTAAGGACTGGCAGCATCCAAAGGTTGTAACCCCCATATAATCCGCTAGCAATACACAACTTTATGGCCTTGTGACACTAACACTGGAAATTGATGGTGTATTTCATCTACTAATTTAAACCACAGAGGACTTGCACCTATACCGTATGGTATCATGTTGTCCACCTGATCTGCAATATACAGGTATGTAAAATGTGTGCTCAAAGCATGGCAGATGTTTCGTTCATGTTCTGGGATTTGCTGGTTCGCACTAAGATGAAGTGGTACCAAAAGGTGCGCGTGGTGGGAAGTGGAGTGATACATGGTAACATGTATTGTAAATGTGGTTGAAATAATTTCATACACTTGAAATGTGAATATTATTCACTTGATATTAAATGAATGTATTAATAACATGCAGTTCAATTATACTCACTTTGCTTTGTTCATTCTTCTTCCTTTACTTACATCACACTGCTTCTCCACATTCATATGCTAGCTAGTAACACATTATTGCACATTACTATGTGGTAGGTGGTGGTGACCATCATCCACTCACTTGATGTAGTGCTGCCTACTTCTTCCTTAGCCTTTATCATTCTTTTTCTGTGCCTGCCCTCCTCTCTTCCTATTTTTCCTATCTTTCCTGTCACTTCTTATTGCTTTTCTTTCTTTTACAGGTGGCTTTACATTGAGTGACAAGCCAAATGGTTTCCTGTAAGCCAAGAAACCATTTACAACGCTGGGTGGTAACCATATAACCAAACCATACGTGCTTCCTACGTGTCAACAAGTGGGTTGGTGGAGGGTTAGTGCCCCTCCCTGTAAAACAAATAACTCAAAGTCAAATGGCCACCCCTTACGGGATTATGGCGTCTGGCAATAGATAGATAGATAGATTATGTGGTATGTTATTAACACTAATGGTAACACATGTTAAATGTTAAATCATGTAGACATGGACACAACGAAACATTCCCATCCATGATGGTTACAAACCTACCCGGCAACATTTGTTGGGTAGAGAGGGGTTCAGTGGAGTGGGTTGGGGGTGGGGGCGGGAGTGGGGGTGGGGGGAAAGGCTGAGTTTGATCGCCCGATCTATCCTTCCCTTGGCTTCAGCTACTATGGGGGCTACCGAGTATTGCTTTCGGGTGTACTTAGTGTACAGGTAGGGTGTTTTTTGGTTTTCAGTGTTTTTTTTGCATGGTTTTGTTGGTTTAATATTATTTTGGATATTACTATGTGTGTTTTGATGTCTAAATATGCTTGAATGACCAGAACACACTGTTAAGTAAGCAGAGGTATTGTACAAATAGATCAGGTATAGGTTGGGGGTTGGGTAACGGGAGGGTCTGGGTATAGTAGGGGGGATATTGTTCATTATCCGGACATTGCCACTACCCGGGCTTGCCTTTGGCTCTAGTATGCTGGATAATTGTGGGGGTGCTGTACCTGAATTCCTCAATGTCATTTGAAGTTATGATGCAGCTCTACAGTGATATGAGCTTCAGCAGGAGATTTGCAAATCAAAAAAATCTCCTTGCAAATTGTAAGTATTTGATAAATTACAACCTGGTATTAAAACATATAAAAGTACATGTCATGCTTTGGAGCCATATTACAGTACAAGTTTGGTAACTTGTATGAAGGGTGGTAGTCAAAAACAAAAACAGATTTAAAACTATATCTGAGGGTCACAATTATATCCCACCTTGGAAACCATATTCATTCCCATAGCATCACCAGTGGATGCCACGAAACGCATGTAGAGCAGCCGCCCAGCCAATCTTGGATCCAGATCAATGAGCCTGGCAAAGCGGCTAGTTGAGTCAAAGCCTTTCTTGATCACCAGGAAATTGTCATGCTTCCTCAGCCACTGGTATACTTCACTGGGGAGGATGGCAGTAAGTTAGAGGATGTTCGACTGAAGAGCAGTTAAGAGTATGTTTGGTGCAGAATTGTATCAATCATTGCAGTTCATGTTGATAAGGTTTATAATATCAGGTAAAAGTATAACTAGTGAAACTGGAAAGCATTAGACTGGGTTGCATAAGCTGTAAATACCACTTGTATGAGAGTGAAACCTTGGTAGTGAAAGATAAACAGACTTTCTAGGCTTCAGGCCATTCAGATGAGTTGCTTTCAAATAACAAGTGGAGCCAAGCACAACAAACCTCACCCAACAGAAGTTATTTTATTGCTGTTAAATACTGAATCAGTACTGCCATATAGTGTCAGTACGGTACATAATTAAAGTCTGAAGTAATGGTGCAAATGTTTTCGCATTATGCCCTTTGAAAATCTGTGATTTTGCATTTGACCTTTCAAGGTCACTCAAGGTCAAGGGTCATGGTGCCAAATAAAAGCTCAAATGAGACTTCCTATATCTTGATAACAGTATATACCTATCTTCAATGTATTTCACGTTATAGCCCCCTGAATATCCGTGACCTTGAGTTTAACCTTTCAAGGTCACTTATGGTCAAAGGTCATGGTACTAATTAAAAACCTTTATGGAACTCCCTATATGTTGATAATAGAAAATATCTTGCTTATCTTCAACCACTTTCGAATTTTAGCCCTCTAAATATCTGTGACCTTCAATTTGACCTTTCAAGGTCACTCAAGGTCAAAAGTCTTGGTGCCACATGAAAGCCCACATTATGAGTTCCTGTATGTTCATAATAGTAAATATCTTTATCTTCAACTAGTTTCAACTTATAGCCCTCTGAAAATCTGTGACCTTGATTTTGACCTTTCAAGGTCACTTGATTACCTCCAAAATTTAATCAGTTTCTTTTAGGACCAGTCCCCACATACCCTGAAAGTTTCATGTAATTTCATTCAGCCTTTTTTCCATAATGTTGCTAACAAAGAAAGAAAGAAACAAACAAACAAAGAAACGAACCAAAAACAATACCTCACCAGACTGTCTGGGTGAGGTAACTACAGGTGTTAACATAATGAATGGGTTAAGTCACTGGGATATAATGAATGGGTTAAGTCACTGGGATATTTACAACAACAGTGGACAGGCCAAAAGGGCTATAGCAGTAACATGGAGCAGTGCTGAATAGATAACCAGGCATACACTGAGATGGACTTGAAATGTTCAAAGAATGCATAAAGGATACCAAAGCAAGTCAGTGAAAGTGAAACTAGAGGTACTGATGAGAGAGAAGACCTTATATGCTGTGAAGACCTTATATAACATAGTGTGGATGAAATGAGAGAGAGACAGAGAGAGAGGTGGAAGGGAAGGACAGCGCCTTCCATAGAGACAGTTGCGACAAATGTATTCCAGCCTACCCAGGTCACGTGACCAGGCACCATACTACCTCCCACTAACGTGGGCAGCTTTTCAGCCAAACAGAATATCCAGCACGCTTTTTGCTTTTAACTGTGATGAATTGGATTTCTTAATTAGCTATGCCTCTCTATGTTGCCTGGAGATGCTCTACCCGACCTGGACAAAGGATGATAATGCACTGATTTCCCAGAAATCCTCAGAAAGGAATGGAATGGGAAGTAAATGTTTAGTAAGCTTAAATGTATATTTTATGAAAGATATTGCCATACTAACATTTGATCACTGAAACACTTCTTTATCATACATATTAAATAATCTTAAGGATAACCCAGTAATCTTATAACTTGTGATCAATAAATGCAAAGTGTCAAGCCACAACTGCAGACTCCATCACTGTGGCATGGGAAATGACTGGTAAGCTTAATGATTCTATAACAGTGTCTTTGTAATTCAGCTATAACTCAAGTTATCTGTTTTTTGAACTGTAAAGAACTTGCTTGCAGTTCGTATATTTTCCCAGTAATGGTACAATATTAAAAAATTGTACAAATGTAGAATTCAACACATGAGATGTTAGCTGAAGGATTCTTAATGAAGATTTTTTAAAAATACAATGAACGACTGAATACCATATTCCATTGCTTTTGGGAAATTAAAGTAATCTCTCTACTATCTGGATGACCACTATCCGATTACATCACTATTCGGACATCGTGGGCTGATGGCCGACCCCCCCCCCCCCAAAAAAAAAATCCGATTTTTTCCGACCGCGTCAGTTCGAATTTCCCGCGCACGCCAACTAGCTCCCTTCCCGCCCTATCCTCCTCCTCCTAGTTCTGTCTCAACTCCCGTGAACAGTGGACGGCTGTCCGCTCGTTTGCAGTATTTTCGTTCTTGTTTAAATAATCAAAAGTCACAGTGCTAAGGATTAAATGTAGTTAAACACTGGATTACTGGACATGCTTCAAGAGCCACTGTAAAAACCTTTGAGGTGGGGGTAAACAAGGAGTAAACAACAATCATGGACATGTAAGTGAACATTGTCAACTGCTAAATATTTTCCATAATCACTTCTAAATCCTCATTCTCTGGTTACATTTTATTTACTTATGCTTTGTGTCCCATATCTGAGTGCAGAGGCTGTGAAAGAGGTGATTTTCTCAGTGATTACCATGTCTTACAAACGTTCACTATCTAGTCAACTGGTGAACATACTGTATTTGCTCAACTCACCTCTAAATCATAATTTTTCTGGTTACATTTTATTTACTTCGTGCTTTGTGTCCCATATTTGAGTGCATAGGCTGTGAAAAGGTGATTTTCTCAGTAATAATCATGTCTCTTCCTTACGTTCATTATGTAGTCAGCTGGCGAACACCCCTGCCTTACTCACCTCAAAATCATAATTTTGGGGTTAAAATTCGATTAATTCATGCTTTGTGCCAATTATTTATGTGTTTGGGGTCACAAATAAGTGCTATGCATGTCCGGTAGGGAGGTAGGTAGGTGGTTTTCTGATTTAGGTTAGGTTAGGTTAGGGTCAAGAATGACCGGTGCTGTTGGTGAACAGTGAACACCTTTGCCATACCTAACTCTTTTTCTGGTAACAGTTTATTTATTTGATGCTTTGTATCCCATATTTTAGTGCATAAGATGTGAGAAATGATTTTCACAGTGATTGCCACGTCCGATACTTACACCAAGCTGCCAACTCGTGAACACCCCTGCCTTACTCACCTCAAATTCATCATTTTTGGGTTAAAATTCGATTAATTCATACTTTGTGCCAATTATTTATGTGAATGGAGTCTTAAATAAGTGCTGTGCATGTCTTGTAGGGCGGTAGGTAGGTGGTTTTCTGATTTAGGTTAGGTTAGGTTAGGGTCAAGAATGACCTGTGCTGTTGGTGAACAGTGAACACCTTTGCCATACCTAACCCTTTTTCTGGTAACAATTTATTTATTTGATGCTTTGTATCCCATATTTTAGTGCATAAGATGTGAGAAATGATGATTTTCATAGTGATTGCCACGTCCGATACTTATTTACAGCTGCCAACCTCAAAATCATCATTTTTGGGTTAAAATTCAATGAATTCATGCTTTGTGTCCATTATTTAATGCATATGGTGTGAGAAAGGGTGATTTTCATAGTGATTTCCATGTCTGATACTTACTTACACTTGTTGGCAAGTTGTGAGCACCTATGCCTTACTCACCTCTAAATCATCATTTTTTGGTTAAAATTCAGTTAATTCTTGCTTTGTGTGCATTATTTATGTGAAAGGGGACTTAAATAAGTGCTATGCATGTCCGGTAGGGAGGTAGGTAGGTGGTTTTCTGATTTAGGTTTGGTTAGGTTAGGTTAGGGTCATGAATGACCAGTGCTGGAGCTTCAGGGCCACTATCCGGACAAGACCACTGTCCGGTCATGCCTTTGGCTCTATTACGTCGGATAGTAGAGGGATTACTGTATTATGTGATACTCCTGAAATCACCGTAGAAAAAAAATTGCCTCCATGTCGCATGTCGCCCAGTCCCCCGCCATTTCACTGCCCTGCTCCCAGCTCACACCTCCCTCTCTCATATACCTTTCCACTCCATCCTTCCATCTCATCCTTGGCCTCTCCCTCCCTCCCCCCCCCTTCCACCTCACTCACATACATTCTTCTCATTAGTCTCTCATTCTCCATCCTCTCCACATGGCCAAACCACCTCAGTGTATTTCTCCTAATGCTTTCCATCACATCTACATCCACACCACAACACTCCTTCACTTCCTCATTTGTAAGTCTGCCTCTGCATGTAACTCCACATGCTCCTATCAAACAACAGTGATACAGTACATAATATACAGCAAACATAATCATACTCATTTAGTGTAAGTCAGTACATAATATAATCATAATCATACTCACCTAGTGTTGGCACCATCACAAAAGCCACAAACTCAGTCAGCCAACATGCAGAACTAGGGTACAGTAGTCAGAGGACTAGGGTATGGAGCTCTGAGGGGCTATAAGGGAAGTCACAGCACTAAAGGGACGAGCAAGGCACAGGGAGCGACAGGCTGAGTCACATTACTGGAAGGTAGCCACAATGTGGGTCATAAACACACTAGGTCCTCTCTATACAGCATCCAGTGATGAGAATGAGAGGGCAACAGCTGGCTTGGCGTGCTGGTTGGACCATTCCCGCAATGCCTTGTGAATGGCTAGTGTGTGTTGCTGTGTTACGATGTCTGCTCGTGCACCGACTGGGTCCCATGTCTGAGCCGGATGGATAATATTACCACTGAAAAATGCTCAGTACCACCAACTGTTTCCTGTTTCTGAGCCAGATATTGCCTAATTTTGCTAGATAATTGTTTTAAAAGTGCTGAGTTAAAAGCACCAGATATTGAGACAGGCTGGATAATTGAAGGATTACTGTACAGTATTATCAAGCATTGTTTATCATGTATGATGTAGACAATCATAAATTGATGCACAGTAAACTCTAAATTACCCACTGATTTCAGTGTTAGGCAGGGGCGCTCTCCACCCACTCACTCAATGTAGTGCTGTTCTCGGGTTACTGTCCTTTCCCCTCTTCCTTCCTTCTTTCCCTCCTTCCTCTTCTGTCTTTCTTTCTCTCCTCTTCCTTCTGTCTACGGGTGACTCTACACTGGGTGATATGCCAAATGGTTTCCTATACACCAGGAAACCATTTATAGTAGAATGTCGATTTAGCACGAGATGCGGCCCATGGAAGTTCGCTTTAAATCGATTTTGCATTAAATCGAAGTGCTGTTTTAACTCGTCATGTCCCAGCCAATTTCCCACCTCCGATAAGTTGTTTTGGCAGGGGGGAACTGACGGATATGGGGGTGTGGGTGTGTTGGTTGCAGAGAAATGGGTGGAATATGTCATGAATGTTATGAGAGTAAGTGATAGGATATTAGTAGTGAAAATTTTGGTCGGGCAGAAATTGGTTTCAGTTATGTCGGCATATGCTCCACAGGTGGGATTGGATGACGCAGGGAGGGATAGATTTTGGGATGATTTAATACGTGTAGTGAGTGGTATGGGTGATGATGAGGTGGTGGTTCTGGGAGGAGATTTAAAAGATCATGTGGGTGAAGCGGCTCAAGGTTGTGAAGGAGTCCTGGAGGGTGTGCGTATGGTGTGGGGAATGCGGAGGGGGAGGGAATGCTCGGGTTTGGGGAGGCTGTGGACGTGGTTGTGTGCAACACACATTTTAGGAAAGGAATCAGCCGGTTCAATGCATATGAGTCCGGGGGAAGTGGTAGTCAGATAGACTGTTTTCTGGTCGGGAGGGTTGATGGGAGATTAGTGAGGGATGTTGAAGTTATAGGAAGCGGGGAGTGTGTGCAGCAGCACAAACTGTTGATTTGTGACGTGGTGCTTAAGGAGCGAGTGATGAGAGGGAGGACATATGTACCTGTGAGGAAAGTATGGAAGCTGGGAAACCAATCAGTGAGGGATGCCTTTTATGGTGAGATGAGGAGAGTGGTGGCTGAACGGGAAGCCGTAGATGGGGGCGTTATTGAACAGTATAGAGCCCTTAAGAACAACCTCTTGAGAGTTACCGATGCAATATGCGGTTGGACAAGAGGCCCACCAAGACATAAAGTAACTTGGTGGTGGGATGAGGGTGTAGAAGCTGCAGTTAAGGAGAAAAGAAGGCTTTTCCGGGATTGGAAGAATGGTGGTAACAGGGAGGAGTACTTGGCTGCCAAGCGCAGGGCTAGAAGAGAGTTATACAGGGCGAAGTCTGAGTCACAGAGACTTTCACTTGATAATCTAAATCATGAAGGAAGGAAAACTATGATTTTTAGGGTGGCAAATCAGGTGAAGAGGGATAACCGGGACATTGTAGGTGAGCAGTGTGTGAAGAATGATGATGGAAGGGTAGTGGTGAACAGTGAGGATATTAAAGATGCATGGAGAGAGCATTATAGCCGATTGTTGAATGAGGAGTTTGATTGGGATAGAGAAGGTTTGGAGCCCGCTGATCCAGTGTTTGGCCCTTGGCCTTTGGTTGACGCTGCTACTGTGAGTGAGGCGATAGGCAGGATGCGGGTGGGGAAGGCGGCAGGTGTGTCTGGGTTGACTGCCGAAATGTTGAAGGCCTCAGGAGATACGGGGGTGAGGTTAGTCACTGACCTGATAAATAGGATTATATATGAGTGTGTTGTCCCAGATGATTGGCTGAGGAGTGTAATTGTAAATGTGTACAAAGGGAAGGGTGATGCCCTGGAAAGGGGAAATTACAGAGGTATAAAGCTCTTAGATCAGATAATGAAAGTAATGGAGAGAGTTCTAGAAGGTATGATTAGAGAAACAGTGAATATCGATGAGATGCAGTTGGGGTATATGCCAGGTAGGGGGACCACTGATGCCATATTCATTGTTCGACAGCTTCAGGAAAAATATATTGGAAAGAAAAGGGAATTGTATTTTGCTTTTGTTGATTTGGAAAAGGCCTTTGACAGAGTCCCTAGAGAGGTGGTGAAGTGGGCAATGAGAAAGCTAGGGTTGGAAGAATGGCTGGTTAGGGTGGTTATGGCCATGTACATGGGTGCTCGCACCCAGGTAAGAGTGAATAGAGCTTTGAGTGATGAGTTTTCCATGAATGTTGGTGTGCATCAGGGGTCAGTTTTGAGTCCCTTGTTGTTTATCATAGTGCTTGAAGGCCTCTCACGTGACTTCAGAGATGGACTCCCATGGGAGATGTTGTATTCTGATGATTTGGTGTTGACTGCGGAGAATGAAAAGGAGGCGGAGGAAAGATTTAAGAAGTGGAGAGAAGGTATAGGGTACAAGGGCTTAAGGGTAAATGCAGATAAAACAAAAGTGATGATATCTAGGGTTGGTGGCGGTACAATCAGAGGAAAGGGAGAGTGGCCATGTGCAGTTTGCCACAAGGGTGTGGGAAGTAATTCTATCTTGTGTAGTGTTTGTGAAAAGTGGGTGCACAAGAGATGTAGTGGTATTAGAGGTAGACGGCGAGATGATGCTGATTTCATGAGTGAGGCGTGTCAGGGAGAGCAGGTGGAGATTGTTAGGCGTGAGAGGGTTGAACTTGCAGGTGAGTCTCTTGAGTGTGTGGAGGAGTTTTGTTATTTGGGAGACATGTTAGGTGCCGGAGGTGGGGCTGGAGTTAGCTCGGTTGCTAGAGTGAGAAGTGGTTGGAAGAAGTTCAGGGAGCTGTTGCCTCTCCTGACATTGAGAGGACTCTCCTTACGTGCTAAGGGGTCTTTGTATGCAGCATGTGTTAGGAGTGTGATGCTGTTTGGTAGTGAGACCTGGGCAGTAAAGGAAGAGGATACTCGCAGGTTTAAACGTACAGAAATGACAATGATTAGGTGGATGTGCAGTGCGTCCCTGCGTCCAAGGCCTGGGGGGGCTAGATTTATGATGGTAGAGTTGAGAGGTAGGATGGGACTGGAGTGTATTGGTGTTGTGATGAGATGTAGGCTGAGGTGGTTTGGACATGTGGAGAGGATGGGGGATGATAATTGGGTACAGAGGGTGAGAGGTGTTAATATTGAGGGAGGGGTTGGGAGGGGTAGACCGAGAAAGACATGGGACGAGGTCATTAAGTGTGACTTAAGGGTTAAGGTACTGAACAGGGAGGCTGCCAGGGATCAAGCAGCGTGGACAGCTGCCATTAGGTGACCAAGGCCGACGCATGCAAGCATGTTGGAGCCTTCAAAAACGAAATGAAACAGAGAAGGTTTGAAGCCCGCTGATCCAGTGTTTGGCCCTTGGCCTTTGACTGACGCTGCTACTGAGTCAGGCAATGGGCGGGATGCGGGTGGGGGCGGCGGCGGGTGTGTCTGGGTTGACTGCCGAAATGTTGAGGGCCTCGGGAGATGCTGGGGTGAGGTTAGTCACTGACCTGATAAATAGGATTATATATGAGTGTGTTGTCCCAGATGATTGGCTGAGGAGTGTAATTGTAAATGTGTACAAAGGAAGGGGTGATGCCCTGGAAAGGGGAAATTACAGAGGTATAAAGCTCTTAGATCTGATAATGAAAGTGATGTGGAGAGTTCTAGAAGGTGTGATTGGAGAAGGAGTGAATATCGATGAGAAGCAGTTTGGGTTTGTGCCAGGCAGGGGGACCACTGATGCCATGTTCATTGTTCGACAGCTTCAGGAAGAATGTGTTGGAGAGAGAAGGGAATTGTATTTTGTTTTTGTTGATTTGGAAGGGGCCTTTGACAGAGTCCCTGGAGAGGTGGTGAGGTGGGCAGTGAGAGGGCTAGGGTTGGAGGAGTGGCTGGTTGGGGTGGTTGTGGCCATGAACATGGGTGCTCGCACCCAGGTAGGGGTGAGTGGAGCTTTGAGTGATGAGTTTTCCGTGAATGTTGGTGTGTGTCGGGGGTCAGTTTTGAGTCCCTTGTTGTTTATCATGGTGCTTGGGGCCCTCTCGCATGACTTCAGAGATGGACTCCCATGGAAGATTTTGTATGCTGATGATTTGGTGTTGGTTGCGGAGAATGAAAGGGAGGCGGAGGAAAGATTTAAGAAGTGCAGAGATGGTATGGGGTACAGGTGCTTGAGGGTGAATGCAGATAAAACAAAAGTGATGATATCTAGGGTTGGTGGCGGTGCTGTCAGAAAGGAGGGAGAGTGGCCATGTGCAGTTTGCCGCAAGGGTGTGGGAAGCAATTCCATCTCGTGTAGTGTTTGTGATAAGTGGGTGCACGAGAGATGTAGTGGTATTGGAGGTGGACTGCGAGATGATGCTGATTTCATGTGTGCGGCATGTCGGGGAGAGCAGGTGGAGATTGTTAGGCGCGAGAGGGTTGAACTTGCAGGTGAGTCTCTTGGGTGTGTGGAGGAGTTTCGTTATTTGGGAGACGTGTTGTGTGCCGGAGGTGGGGCTGGAGTTGGCTCGGTTGCTGGGGTGAGAGGTGGTTGGAGGAGGTTCGGGGAGCTGTTGCCTCTCCTGACATTGAGAGGACTCTCCTTACATGCTGAGGGGTCTTTGTATGCAGCATGTGTTGGGAGTGTGATGCTGTTTGGTGGTGAGACCTGGGCAGTGGGGGAGGAGGATATTCGCAGGTTTGGACATACAGAGATGACAGTGATTGGGTGGATGTGCAGTGCGTCCCTGCGTGGGGGGCCTGGGGGGGCTGGGTTTGCGATGGGAGAGTTGAGAGGTGGGATGGGACTGGAGTGTATTGGTGTTGTGATGAGGAGATGTGGGCTGGGGTGGTTTGAAAATGTGGAGAGGATGGGGGATGATGATTGGGTACAGAGGGTGAGAGGTGTTAATATTGGGGGAGGGGTTGGGAGGGGTAGATCGGGAAAGACATGGGACGAGCTCATTAAGTGTGACTTAAGGGTTAAGGGACTGAAAAGGGAGGCTGCCAGGGATCGAGCAGCATGGAGAGCCGCCATTAGGTGACCAAGGCCGACGCATGCAAGCATGTTGGAGCCTTCAAAAACGAAACGAAACGAAACGATACCCCCCCAGTCCCGAGCATTTTTGGATTTTTAATTTTTTGGCTAAAACATCTGCTTTTGTTGGGAAACAAAGGAATATGAACAAGAAAGTGGTTACCTGGGTCCAGAAGAGGTCAGAACAGGTGAGCCCCCCTGGTGCAGGTATCGTATTCTGTCACTGACGTGTCTTGCTTTCACGTTTTCTATGGTAGATAATTTTGGGAGAAACAACCAAGAACACCTCTACATTTATTGATTTGGAACTAATAAACAATAAGAACAACAATATAAAGGTTTTCACTGAGATATAGAGGAAAAATAAGCATTGTTCCATTGCGCGAGCATAGCAAATTTGGTCACTTTCGTAACATTGAGTCGCTAAGTTTCTTGTTTCAGGAAACATATCATTTTCTCTACTTGCATATTGACTTTATGTAAATGGTTTCAGCTGTTTACATTCATTACGATAATAGTTAGCATAATGATAGTGTATATTTGCATACTCAGCACACTCTCTATGTATTTGCATATTCAGGTCACTCACTATGACTCTTCTTTCAACATACATAACATTTTTTATAGGTTTATATTATTCTTTCAATGATATTACAACATTTCACACCCATGTAAATGTTTTCAGTAATCCCTCCATTATTCAGACATCCAATATTCAGACATACTCACTATCCGGATATTGTGGGCTGCCCAACCCTCAAAATGCCAAAAAATTCGAAAAAATTCAATTTTTTTTTTATTCTTTGGGACCGTGTCAGTTTGAATTTCCCACCCGCACCGATCGGCTATGTTTACACTCGTGGCGCCACTGTCGGTCGCCAATACCCACTCTGCAACTGCCTCGTGAACAACTCCGAAAATGGCGGCCGAAGTGATTGCTTTTGTGGTGATACCCTACCTCCTACAGTGCTTGATACTGCTCTTCACCTTCTTCATCATGTGTGTGATGATGGAATTTACTGTTAAGTACAGTGCAGTGCAGTGAAGTGATGTGATTCCAGTTATAAAAAAAAAAAAGTTGTGCAAAGTGTTGGTGATAAGTGCTGGTGATTCTCAATTGGAAAGGTGTGTCAGGTGCAAGGTCTTCCTGTCAGAGTCTGAGATGATAGAGTGGGTTATTACATCAGGACGGCAGCTTCTTGTTCGTAAGTACCCTAACTTCATGCCTAACCTATTTTCATCATGCTGTAAATGTGTTAAAAAATTACCAAAAATGTTAATCATAATTTCCTGCTTGCAATTTAATTTTCCCATGCATGGTTCTTAAGTAAAACAGCTAGAAAAAAGGTGGAAGCAGT
>JAGKTI010003453.1:30645-57465 GCA_018397915.1 Birgus latro
AAATTACCCTAAATGTTAATCATAATTTCCTGCTTGCAATTTGATTTTCCCATGCATGGTTCTTAAGTAAAACAGCTAGAAAAAAGGTGGAAGCAGTTAATTTCATGTCCGGTCCTAACCTAACCTAACCTAACATTGTGTTAATCATAATTTCCTGCTTTTAATTTAATTCTTTCATGCATGGTTCTTAAGTGCACCAGCTAGGAGAAAGGTGGAAGCAGTGAATTTCATGTCTGGTCATAACCTAACCTAACCTAACCTAACCTAACCTAACCTAACCATTTTCCTGGTAGCAATTTACATCATTTACTGTATTTGATGCTTTGTATCCAATAATTTAGTGCATAAAATGTGAGAAAAGATGATTTCCATGTCAGATACTTACTTATACTATGCCGGCAAGTTCTGAGCACCTATGACTCACTCACCTCTAAATCATCATTTTTTGGTTAAAATTCAATAAATTCATGCTATATGTGCATTATCTATGTGAAAAGGGACCTAAATAAGTGCTATACATGTCCAGTAGGGAGGTAGGAAGGTAGTTTTCTGATTTAGGTTAGGTTTGGTTAGGGTCATGAAAAACCAGTGCTGGAGCTTCAGGACCAATATCCGGACAAAACCAATATCCGGACATGCCTTTGGCTCTATTATGTCGGATAATGGAGGGATTACTGTATTTACAATCCTTACGACAATATTTAGCGCACTGCTAGTGCACAATCATGTAGCAAGCACACTTGCTACCACTTGTGTTTCGACTTAGAATATATTTTTGCACTTACATCATAAACTTCAACTAATAGTACACCCGTTTCCCCTTTATACTGATATTTACATATATATATTATGCCTTATAATTACACAGAGCGTCAGAATATCGCACTTTATGCACTCGCTAGGAATGTTTCAAGTTAGAATATATTTATTTTCGTTTTTCATTTTTAAAGGCTCCAACATGCTTGCATGCGTCGGCCTTGGTCACCTAATGGCGGCTCTCCATGCAATTTAATTTTCCCACACACTTAATGACCTCATCCCATGCTTTCTCGGTCTACCACTCCCCCAATATTAACACTTCTCACCCTCTGTGCCCAATTATCATCCCCCATCCTCTCTACATGTCCAAACCACCTCAGCCTACCTCTCCTCATCACAACACCAACATACTCCAGTCCCATCCTACCCCTCAACTCTTCCATCGTAAACCCTGCCCCCCCAGGCCTTGAACGCAGGGACGCACTGCACATCCACCTAATCATTGTCATTTCTGTACGTTTAAACCTGCGAATATCCTCTTCCTTTACTGCCCAGGTCTCACTACCATACAGCATCACACTCGTAACACATGCTGCATACAAAGACCCCTTAGCACGTAAAGAGAGTCCTCTCAATGTCAGGAGAGGCACCAGCTCCCTGAACTTCTTCGAACCACTTCTCACCCTAGCAACCGAGCTAACTCCAGCCCCACCTCCGGCACATAACATGTCTCCCAAATAACAAAACTCCTCCACACACTCAAGAGACTCACCTGCAAGTTCAACCCTCTCACGCCTAACAATCTCCACCTGCTCTCCCCGACACGCCGCACACATGAAATCAGCATTATCTCGCAGTCTACCTCTAATACCACTACATCTCTTGTGCACCCATTTATCACAAACAATACACAAGACGGAATTACTTCCCACACCTTTGTGGCAAACTGCACATGGCCACTTTCCCTCTCCTCTGATTGTACTGCCACCAACCCTAGATATCATCACTTTTGTTTTATCTGCATTTACCCTTAAGCCCTTGCACCCTATACCATCTCTCAACTTATTAAATCTTTCCTCAGCCTCCCCTTCATTCTCCGCAATCAACACCAAATCATCAGCATACAACATCTCCCATGGGAGTCCATCTCTGAAGTCACGTGAGAGGCCTTCAAGCACCATGATAAACAACAAGGGACTCAAAACTGACCCCTGATGCACACCAACATTCACGGGAAACTCATCACTCAAAACTCCATTCACTCTTACCTGGGTGCGAGCACCCACGTACATGGCCATAACCACCCTAACCAGCCACTCTTCCAACCCCAGCTTTCTCATTGCCCACTTCACCACCTCTCTAGGGACTCTGTCAAAGGCGTTTTGCAGATCAACAAAAACAAAATACAATTCCCTTTTCTTACCAATATATTTTTCCTGAAGCTGTCGAACAATGAATATGGCATCAGTGGTCCCCCTGCCTGGCATAAACCCCAACTGCATCTCATCGATATTCACTCTTTCTCTAATCATACCTTCTAGAACTCTCTCCATTACTTTCATTATCTGATCTAAGAGCTTTATACCTCTGTAATTTCCCTTTTCCAGGGCATCACCCTTCCCTTTGTACACATTTACAATTACACTCTTCAGCCAATCATCTGGGACAACACACTCATATATAATCATATTTATCAGGTCAGTGACTAACCTCACCCCAGTATCTCCTGAGGCCTTCAACATTTCGGCAGTCAACCCAGACACACCTGCCGCCTTCCCCACCCGCATCCTGCCTATTGCCTCACTCACAGTAGCAGTGTCAATCAAAGGCCAAGGGCCAAACACTGGATCAGCTGGCTCCAAACCTTCCCTATCCCAATCAAACTCCTCATTCAACAACCGGCTATAATGCTTTCTCCATGCATCTTTACTATCCTCACTGTTCACCACTACCCTTCCTTCATCATTCTTCACACACTGGTCACCTACAATGTCCCGATTATCCCTCTTCACCTGATTTGCCACCCTAAAAATCATATTTTTCCTTTCTCCATGATTTAGATCATCAAGTAAAAGTCTCTGTGACTCAGACTTCTCCCTGTATACTTCTCTTCTAGCCCTGCGCTTGGCAGCCAAGTACTCTTCCCTGTTACCACCATTCTTCCATTCCCGGAAAAGCCTTCTTTTCTCCTTAACTGCAGCTTCTACACCCTCATCCCACCACCAAGTTATTTATGTCTTGGTGGGCCTCTTGTCCAACCGCATACTGCATCGGTAACTCGAGAGGTTGTTCATAAGGGCTCTATGATGTTCATTAACGTCTCTATCTACGGCTTCCTGTTCAGCCACCACTCTCCTCATCTCACTATAAAAGGCATCCCTTACTGATTGGTTTCCCAGCTTCCATATTTTCCTCCTAGGTACATATGTCCTCCTTCTCATCATTCGTTCCTTAAGCACCATGTCACAAATCAACAGTTTGTGCTGCTGCACACACTCCTCGCTTCCTACAACTTTAACATCCCTCACTAATCTCCTATCAACCCTCCTGCCCAGAAAATAATCTATCTGACTACTATTTCCCCCTGACTCCTATGTAATCAATCTACTCACTCTTTTTCTAAAATGTGTGCACTAAAATAATAATTTTCAACTAATATTATACCGGTTTCCACTTTATACTAATACAGTAAACTCTCTACTTTCCCGACGACCACTATCCAGTTACACCACTGTTCAGACATCGTAGGCTGATGTTCGATGCCCCCCCCCCAAAAAAAAATCTGATTTTTTTCGGCCCGTAAGTTTGAATTTGGCACGTGGCGCCGAACGGTCTTGTTTACATTTCATTCTCACTGTCTTCCCCTCCCGCCACTCCGACAGTAAGTTTGAATTTGGCACGTGGCGCTGAACGGTCTTGTTTACATTTTATTCTCACTGTCTTCCCCTCCCGCCACTCCGACAGTTGTCTCTGAACTACCGTGAGTTTTTGTTTAAACAATTATAATTCACAGTGCTAAGGATTAAGTGCAGTTCAACACTGGATTACTGTACATGAATCAAGAGCATTTTCACCACTGTCAGAGCTTTAGAAGTGGGGTAAACAGCCACCACGGACATGTAAGTACACTGTCGGCTGCCAAATATTTTCCATAATCACTTCTAAATCCTCATTCTCTGGTTACATTTTATTTACTTCAGGCTTTGTGTCCCATATTTGAGTGCACAGGCTGTGAAAGAGGTGATTTTCTGTGATTACCATGTCTCTTACATACATTCACTATCTAGTCAACTGGTGAACATATTTGCCCAACTCACCTCTAAATCATAACTCTTCTGGTTACATTTTATTTACTTCATGCTTTGTGGCCCATATTTGAGTGCACAGGCTGTGAAAAAGGTGATCTGCTCAGTGATTACCTTGTCTCTTACATATGTTCACTGTCTAGTCAACTGGTGTACATATTTGCCCAACTCACCTTTAAATCATAATTTTCTGGTAACAGTTTATTTATTTCATGCTTTGTATCCCATATTTTAGTGCATAAGATGTGAGAAAGGGTGATTTTCTTAGTGACTGCCATTTCCAATACTTACTTACACTATGCTGTCAACTTGTGAACACCTCTGCCTTACTCACTTCAAAATCATCATTTTTTGGTTAAAGTTCAATTAATTCATGCTTTGTGTCCATTATTTATGTGAATGGGTTCTTAAATAAGTGCTATGAATGTCCGGTAGGGAGGTAGGTAGGTGGTTTTCTGATTTAGGTTAGGTTAGGTTAGGGTCAGCAATGACTTATGCTGGAGCTTCAGGGCCACTATCCGGACAAGACCACTTTCCAGTCATGCTTTTGGCTTTATTACAACGGACAGTGGAGAAATTACTGTATTTACATATTCGCTGGCCTTATAATTACACTGAGCGTCAGAATATTGCACCTTTATACACTTGCTAGGAATGTTTCGACCTAGAATATATTCATGCATTAAAATAATAATTTTCAATTAATATTATACCCATTTCCACTTTATACTAATATTTATATATTCACTGGCCTTATAATTACACAGAACGTCTGTATGTCGCATATTTTCCTGAGAATGAGCGTCACCTCTCTATCACACCATCTCAGAACTGCATAGACCCACGTCACACTCAACGCACTCATAGCGGGTGTCTTTTCTCTGGGTTTGGGGTCTCACTTGGGAATTACCACACACATGACACCTGCGTTGGAGCCTAGGTCTGTTTGGTTGGGGAGGAATAGGAGTGGCAAAGTGACGGGCAGAAATTCTCAGGGAACTTTGGGCGGTAGGGGCAGTGCTGGGTCGTTGCTGTGTTCTCTCTTCAGCATACTTGGCTATAATTTCCCTGCCAAGCTCCCTGGCAAACCCTTCAAAGGTTTCCTGCACACCTGTTGTTATGGCATGCAGGTGGTGGCAATTCAGGGCAGTTATATCGAGCAGGTGAAAGAAGAGCATTTTGCACCACTTCATCATGGTCCTGGCACACTCAACACTCGATATCATGGAGTCTGACAGGTCCACGAGCCGCATTTTGATGATATAATCAAACACACATTCATGTTTCCAGATACGGCGCCTGCTCTCACTGCGGTAATCCACGGACTCTGTGCGGTGCATCAAGGGGCAGTGAACTATGGACAAGAGGCAGACTTCTGTGGTTCCACACTGTTGCTACGATGTTATTAATCTTGAAGAAGACCATTTCATTTTTGTCTAGTTTCCGCCCGACCTTGACCATGTGACGCCATTTCACCTTAACGGTACCACAAAGTCCTGTGTCATGCAGGTGTAGGTAACAAGCGAGAAGAGGGCTACCGTACCAGTTATCGAGGTAGAGGACGTGACCATGATGAAGGTACTCTTTAATCACTGTCTTCACCACTGCTCCCGAGAGTCCAATACTGCAATCTTCTATTATGTCTGTCTGTACACCAGTGTACAAGACTATGTCTTGCACATAATCTGTCCTACAGTCACACATAACAAAGATCTAGAATCCAAAACAGTGCCTTTTGCTGGGTATATACTGGCGAAAAGAAATATTGCCTCTCCACAACACGAGACTCTCGTCTATGACAAGGTCTCTATAGGAATAAAATGAGGAACGGAATGTTTGCCGTAGGTGATCAAAAATCAACCTAATTTGCCTCATCTTATCTGTGTCATTTACACTGGCAGGATCATCAGCATCATAAAAGTGGAGGCGGCTTAGAATTTGCTGAAACCGATTACAGCTCATGATCTTGCCAAAGATCGGTGTCTGCATGAGAGGGTCCATAGTCCAGCATGATGGAATTCTGTTTTTACGTAAAATACCCATCAAAAGTACCGGGGAAAAAAATATGAACATCTCTGCCAGGGAGACAGGATAATCGTAAATGATCGAATGCCTGCTCCTTGTGCCCAGACTTTCACTCTCATGGTGCTGGCTGCTTGCAAACCAGTTGGTTTGTTCAACAATCTGCTTGACAAAACCCTCACTGAAAAACAGGTGGAAAAAATTCAGCCTGCTTGAGCCATGGTGAATGCCAGGAGCAGAGCATCCAGCCCGTCCCTGCTCAGTGAAGGGGTGAATGATGGAAGAAAAATCACTCCCATCTTCCCAATTCCACGTAACATTACCGTCGCCCCCATCGCCCCCATCATCGCCTTCGTCGGGGTGGGGAGGAGATGATGGTGGGGGAGGCTGGGAAGGAGCAAAGCAGAGGGCTTCCTCACTCGCACTCCTCTTCCCTCGTCCTTTACCCTTACCCTTACGGCCTTGGGGAACATCAGGGCTGTGGGGAGGAAGTTCTGGAATATTGGGGAGCATATTAGGGAACATAAGATGTGATGGGGAGTGGCTCCTCCTCACCTCCCCACTCCATCACCACACCACGTGAATCACCCCACTCCCTCACCGCTGCACATGGTGCACTCTGCTGCCTCACATCACCACATGAGCGCGGTGACTCACTCCCGCCACTCTCACTTTCAATAACCGCCCCTACACTTTCCCTTTCACATCTCACTCCCTCCACACCACTTCTGCCCTCCCCAAATAAGACACTAGGCCCATACCTTAGGGTACGACATGCTGTCCGCTCGGGGCCGCGATGAGTGATTATCTCGTTTCTGTACCACGTGGCAGCATGTTCCAAGGCTCCCTCCTCGTCCTCGTCCTCGCCTTCCCGCTCCACATCACTTAGGGGCTGCAGAGAGGTTATAGCATGATGTTTTGGTGCTGGCTGGCCCTCTCCAGCGGCACGATACATGACGTAATGCCGCTTCCTCGGTGACGGGACCTCTTCATCACTGCTGCTACTTTCCTCCTCCTCTGGCTGGATATAATCTTTGTCTGCCGCCTCGTCATCGAGGGGCGAATCACTGACGCCTGTGAAGACGTCCAGGGCAGCTTAGATTTGTTGCTCTGAGAGACCTCGGCACGCCATGTCTGACCTGGGTCACTGCTGAGAGGTGAGTGAACGAGGTGCGGCCGCGCATGGGTCACGTGGGATCGCCGGGTGTCCCCGCCTGGTGGCAGATAGAGGAAGGTCTCCCATGCATAGGTACCCAAAATCAAGCACGAGATTTGAAATTTGTGCAAATTACGAACCTTGCAATTGCGTGACTTACCGGTACGTCGATGGGTGTAGCTGTGACAAAACGTCGCGACATACCCATACGTCGACGGGACGCCTCAGGTTAATGGAATGGTGCTTGAGAAAAATAAACTATGTTTATATATATATGTGTGTTTTATTAACTAATAAACATAAGATATATGGAATAATGCTGGAATGTGTAGTCACCACTCCTGTAGCTGCAGTTCACAAGAGTCATATGGTAGAGGCAGGAAGCGGCACTGATCACAACAAAGGACAGTACTGTACAGCGTACAGTACTGTCACACTGTCTCATCCCCTGTCCAGACTGTCTGAATCACCTCAGCCCATCCAGAATAAACATTTTTTTTTTTTTACAGCAATATACTAAAATAAGCACTCATAAATCAAAACAGCTAAAATTATGTTACGTGAAACAGTGTTTACAAGCGATCAGCTGATGTGGCAGTGCATTGTGTTGGTCCGCACACGCACATAAGGCCCATCTTCCGCCATGCTTCCCACACTCGTTATCCACTTTCATTTTTACTCTCAATTTTCACTTTCATTGCGGTACTATACTGTATTATTAAGCTATTCAAAATAGATGTGGAAAAACAAAGGGTGGTGGATGGCAGACAGCCTTGTGGAATGCTTAGTTTGGCGGGAGACAGTACAGACGTTGGTGGGGGGGGGGGGGGGAACGCGCCAGTTTCAACTCGCTTAAAATCGGAAGGATTTGCTTTAAACTGGTAGTACAGTATATCCCTAATTGTAGGTACCATTTTAAATTGATAATTTTAAATTGATTTGCTTTAAATTGACGTTCTACTGTACTATGCTGAGTGGTAACCATATGAGCAAACTATGGTGCCTGGTGGTTTAGTGGGAAATTAAGGTGCTCCAGCCAGATTGAGCCCGTGTAGGGTTATATCCAAAGAGTGGTTAGGGTTGACTGCTCACGTAATGCCACTCAGGGATGAGTGAAGCTGGTCACTCTCATCTTAAATGTCAGGACCAACTTGCCTAGCCCCGAGCTATGCTCCTTATGGGGAAACACAGGATTAAATGTATGTATGTTTGTATGCAATATCCGGCCCTGAAAAATATCTGGTGTTTTTTGCTCGGCTCTATTAAAACAATATCCAGCAAAATTAGGCAATAACCAGATCAGAAGCAGGAAGCAATCAACCCTCCAGCTCAAGACACTGACAGACCCCACAACTTGCTAGCCAATCATAATGCATTGCAGGAGCAGCCCACCCAGCACACCAAGCCTACCATTGCTCTCTCAGATTCTCCCATGGATGCCTTAAGTGAGGATGCATCTGTGTGCCCTGATCTTGTGACTCACACGTGGGCTAAACCCTAGTGTTGTGAATTAGCCTGTGGCCCCCATGCCTTGCTCACTGCTGCAGTGCCATGACTAACCTTGTGGCCCCTCAGTGCTCTGTGCCCTATTGTTCTCAATACTGTATAGTGAGGAAATATCTGTGTGTATCTACCTTCCATCGATGCCGACACTAGATGAGTGCAGCATGATTATTATTATATTATATACTGTATTACAGTACTGTTGAGAAGCAGGATTTACTAGAAGTTTCTCACTGTTTCGTACCGTAGTTCTCATACGGATAAAAGTTGCCAGTTAGCCTGCTGTTTTTGAGCAAGTTATTTTGTAAGTTGTACATTAATTTTTGTGCGCTTTTTCTCTTTAATGTCTTATTTACATGATTCTTTGTTAAATTATGTAATTTAATTTAAGTTTGCATGCTAAATGATTTAGAGCGTTGTGAAATGTAAGAAAACTCTGGCTTGTTTTGGATGTCTCCGAGTTGGTAACTGTGGTAACTGCTGCTCTCTCAGGAATACATTAGAACTGAGGAAAAGTGTAGAACACTCTAAAATATAGGAAGCTTATATAAAGATGAGGAAGAGACTAGAGCAGGTTCAATCAGGTTTCAGTTCAGTTTGAGTGTAGTTCAGTGTCTGTACAGTGCAGTTTGTATATTTTTGGTACTTACAGTGAATTGCTGTTGGTAAACAGTGATGTGTTATTGCAGTGTCTGTATCTTCAGTGCTAGTAAAAATAGTGAAGTTGGAAAGCATTATGTGTAATTATTTGGAAAATAAAGACAGTGAACTTAATAAGCCAGTGTTTATTTACGACGCCTGAGCTGATCTTGTGTGCTGTACACCAAAAGGGTGACCATAGGAAGAACAACTCACTGGGCAATGTCCTTCCTATACCGATCAGCTGCTGCTGGAGCCTGTGGTGGAGTGGGACTGGGACGTAACAGTACTATAAATACTACATCAATACTGTATTGTATTTTATGCCTAATATTAGTCTTTTACTCAAGGGTAATATTGTAGGAAAGTTTTTAGGATGGAGGGTCGAGATGGATAGTAACATATTATCCATCTCAATGATGAATGGACAGCTGACTGGGGGTACTATGCAATATCTGGCATTCTACAATATCTGGCGTGGGTGCTGGATGAATTATGCCAGATAATTGAGAGTTTATTGTATATAATGAAGAAAATATCTAAACTCTTTAAATTACTGAGTAATGAAAATGAACACAAAGATGATACAAATAAATTCAGGAGACAGCAGAATGACAGAGCAAGCACTGTAAGCTGGGTTGGGAGGCAACATGGCACCTGATCGCCAGTTATTGCAATTCTCTCTATTGGTGGTGCAGGGATGAGGAAGGACTGTTAACTGGCAGTTTTGTCCTGGTCATCCCAAGAGGGAGGGATGCATCATTAATGTCAATAATAATAACCTGTAAGGTAGTATTGTACCAATATTTTCTTCATTGCTATATGTAAGGTAACATACAAAAACTTGCACAGTAGAAGCAAACTAAGAAGAGTGAAATCATAGATCTATCTATCTATCTATTGCCAGACGCCTTAATCCCATAAAGGGTGGCCACAAACAAATCGCCTCCATGTCTCTCTGTCCCCTGCCATTTCACTGCCCTGCTCCCAACTCACACCCCTCTCTCTTATATACCTCTCCACTCCATCCCTCCATCTCATCCTTGGCCTCCCCCTCCCTCTCCTCCCCTCCACCTCACTCACATACACTCTCCTTGTCAGTCTCTCACTCTCCATCCTCTCTACATGGCCAAACCACCTTAATGTGTTTCTCCTAATGCTTCCTATCACATCCACATCCACACCATAATGCTCCTTCACTACCTCATTTGTCAGTCTGTCTTTCCATGTGACTTCATATGCTCCTCTCAAATAACTCATTTCCACTGCTCTCACTCTTGACTTCTGTCCCTCCAACAGGGTCCAAGCTTCACTTCCATACGTTAGAGTTGGTATCACAATACTGTCATGTAGCAACTTTTTCACTTCTATGCTCACTTCCCTGTTTCTTATCACTGCTTTCAAGGAACCAGCAACCTTTTTTCCCTGCTGCACCCTTTCAAGCACTTCACCCTCCAGACTACCATCCTTACTCATCACACTACCCATGTACTTAAATACACTCACATTCTCCATATCCTCCCCATCCAATCTCACTGTACATTCACTGACTTCACTTTTCTCAAAGACCATCACTTTACTCTTCCCTACATTCACCTTTAGTTTCCATTTCTTACACACTCTCCCAAACTCATCTACCAAGCCTTGCAGCTCCCCTTCGTCTTCACTTAACAACACAGTATCATCCGCAAACAACAGTACAGGGAGTTTCCAAACACTGCCCTCTCTCACTAGGATCACTCCAACATCCACTGCCCTACCTTGTATCTCTTTTATAAGCCCATCCATATACAGATTGAACAACCATGGAGACATGACACATCCTTGTTTCAATCCAACCTTCAAATGGAAAAATTCACTCAGTTCACCATCCACACGCACTGCAGCCTTAGCACCCTCATACATACTCTTCACAGCCTTCAACAACTTCCTATCTACTCCATATATTCTTAATACTTTCCACAATCCTTGTCTATCCACCCTGTCATATGCTTTCTCCAAATCCATGAAGGCTGCATACTTTTCCACTAAAGATCTAAGAATGAATACCTGATCTACACAACCCTTTCCCTTCCTAAAACCTCCCTGTTCTTCTCCAACTAATTCCTCTGTCATTTCCCTATCTCTGTCAATAAGTGTCCTACCATATACTTTTCCTATTACACTAAGACGACAAATGCCTCTATGATTACCACACACTTCTTTTTCCTCTTTTCCTTTGTACAGGGGAATAATTATACCTGACTTCCAATCCTCCAAGACTCTACCTTCCTCCCACGCCAATCTGCACACCTTCCACATCCATTCTATTACTATCTCTCCCCCACACTTCAGCATATCACCACACACTCCATCAATTCCTGGGGCTTTCCCCATTTTAACTTTCTTCATTGCTTCCACAACTTCCATCCTACCGATTTCTTTCTCTCTTCCCACATCTCACCTTCTCCCAGCCACTTATACTTGCATTACTTTCATTCTCTATGTTCAACAGTTCATTAAATTGTTCGATCCATCTGTTCACTTTTTCTCCCTTCTCCACTAGTAATCTACCATTTTCATCTTTCACTCCCCAACTAACTTCTTTGGCATCCTGTCTAATTCTCTTTACCTCTTTCCAGAACATTTTCTTACATTCCCTCCACATTGCACTCAAATTCCTTCCAAATTCCTCATCCACTCTCTTCTTCCCTCTCTCAATAATCTTTTCATCTCTCTCCTCCTCTCTACATATAACTCTCTCATCCGTCTCTCAACTACTTCGACGCCCGTTCCTCAACCACTCACTATATGCTTTCTTCTTTTGTGTCACAGCCTCTCTCACCTCTTCAGTCCACCATGCTGTTCCCTGAACCCCCTTTCGTCTTCTCTTCACCCCACATACCACCTCACATGCTGCACAGATTTCTTCTGTGAATATCTTGCACATACCTTCCACATCCCCCATCTGCTCCAATCTATATTTACCCAATCACTCCTTTACTTCCCTTTTATATTCTGCCTTTTATTCCATCCTCTTGTAACTTTTCTACCCTCCTTGTAAGAACTACTTCCTCCCGTCCTTCCCTTCTCCTCTTTCTCCATTTTGTTTGGACTTTGATTCTGGCCACCACCAAGTGGTGGTCTGAAAGTCCACTCCTCTAACCTCTATATACTCTTGCATCCATTACACACCTTCTCATCCTTCCATCCACACACACACAATCAACCACTGCCTTCTGTTCATTCAGTTCACCATCCACCCTTCGCCAAGTATACCTATGGATCATTTTGTGGCTGAAGAGGGTATTAGCTATCACCAACCCCCTCCCAGAACAAATGTCCCCGAAAGCACTGCCATTCTCATCCATCTCTGCAGGCACACCCCACTCACCAACCATTCCATCCACCTTCACATTCCCTACTTTTCCATTCATATCTCCAGTCAAAAGCACTCTCTCATTCCTTTCAAACTTTTCCAAGCACACTGTCACGTTTGTCCAAAACTCTTCTCTCATTCTGCTTGCACGATCTTGCATTGGTGCATACATGCACACAATCGCCCACATTTGTAGTCCAACTTTTACTCTTACCCACACAATCCTTGAGCCAACTGATCCATACTCTCTTACATTCTCCTTCCATCTATTACTCACAACAATACACACTCCTTCTCTTGCCCTCTCATTCCCTACTCCTGCACATACTGTATACCTCATCCATAATCCCATTCTCTCACACTTTCACCCCTCCATTTAGTTTCAGTTAATCCACATACATCCACTTTTGCACCCTCAAGCACCTGTACAATATCTCTTTTTTCTTTCACCTCAACTTTTATACCCCTTACATTCCACTTAGCTATCCATACCAAGTCCTCTGTTTGGTCCTTATTCGTCACTTCTTGGTCAGTTCTGGTCCAAGGTTTCTTGTTCGTATTTTTAGTTAGTTGTTTACAGGTGGGGCACTAACCCACCACCAACCCTTTTAGTCGCCTCATACGACAAGCAGGGATACTGGGGGAGTATTCGTGAAACCCTCCTACCCCCAGGGGGTAAAAAAAAACTGATGGGAAGAGAAGGCAGCATTAAGTGGAAGGGAAGAGAATGCAAGAAAGGCAGTGGATCTGGGCAAAACCAGACAGTAGTGAAGCAATAAAACAAGAAAAAACAAAAATGAGAGACAGCATTAACAATATTATACTCACCAGTACCATCCTAATCCTACATCCCAATTAAAATTAGAAAACCTATTACAGTACCTAGAAAGAGGAAGGAGAAAGTAAAAAAAAAAAGTAAAATTAGGCAGTACTAAAAAGAAAAAAATAGAAGACATGGGGGGGGGGGAACAGCCTCTCCTATACAGTCCATTCACTCAATACACGAGAATTTGGGCAGTAGAAGACCTTGCCCTCTCGAAATTTTGTGCTTTACAAATAAATCTTATGGGGAAAATTCAAATTGATGGGGTGGCCGCCTCAATATTACTTCTTTGGCCCTTAGTCCATCATACTGCCTATGTATTATGGGACATTAGCTCTTTGGTGTTTGGGTGCGGTGCAAATTTCATGCACTCGTTACCATTTGACGCAGGCTGCATCTGTTCACATTTCAACCACTCATTACTATTTGACACAGGCTGTGTCTGTGCACATTTCAACCGCTCCTTACCATTTGACGCCAAATGTGTTAAACAAAATGGCCCCTTTTTTTTGGTTATGGAATTATTTCTGGGTGAAAACAAAGCACTACAGTACTTGCATACCCGTGTTTCCCTCCACCGTGCTCAACCCACTCCGCACCCAGTGTCGCCCCACTGCCCCAGTCAGTGTGCTACAATCCTTGCTCGAGCATAAGATAATTTCCTTTCGCATTTCATAAAATCGGCCCTATTTTTTTATATTTTTTTATAGGCTTCACAGCCTGCTATCAAGGCCCAGCAGTCCTCCTACATATCGACACCTCTACATGTCACCACTTTGGCGCTAACACCCACCGTCCATATTGAATACATGCTAGGGCTGTCTCATACAGGACTGGTGTATTGGTATTAGCGGGGGTATTTTTACGACATGTCGGCGGGTCTTCTGGTTGATCAGTAAAGCCTGGTTTAATGAAATTCGAATCCTTAAACTCTTCCCTGCCCCAGCGAGGATTCGAACCTGGGTCCGTCTGGACTGCAAGCCACCTCTCTACCGATCGAGCCACCGCCTACAGTACTTCTTCATACACCAAAATGTAGCCAAATAAATTCTCTACAACTTCTTCTCAGTAACATTTACCATCTATCTATCTATTGCCAAACGCCAGAATCCCGTAAGGGGTGGCCATTTGACTGTGAGTTATTTGTTTTATGGGAAGGGGCACTAACCCTCCACCAACCCACTTGCTGACACATAGGGAGCACGTATGGTTTGGTTATATGGTTACCACCCAGTGTTGTAAATGGTTTCTTGGCTTACAGGAAACCAGTTGGCTTGTCACTCAATGTAATGCCACCTGTAAAGAAAGAAAAGCAATAAGAAATGACAGGAAAGATGAGAGAAATAGGAAGAGAGGAGGGCAAGCACAGAAAAAGAATGATAAAGGCTAAGGAAGAAGTAGGCAGCACTACATCAAGTGAGTGTATGATGGTCGCCACCACCTACCACTAACATTTACCATAAAAATTATATTTCTGTGAGAAAAAACTGAAAAAAAATGAAGTAAAAAAAATAATACATAAATTAAGGCATAATTTACGTTTGGCTGATCATTTTTACAACACCATAAGCAAGTACATTTATTCAGGATTATGGTGAAAAAAATTACGATTATTGAAGCACAAATAAGGGTATAAGGACAAACTGTTTATGAACTATCGAGTGCACGGGAATAGTGCAGTGACAGAGGTTGGGGGGTCTCTCTCTCTCTCTCTCACTATATGGCTTTGGGAGCCGAGGCCCACCTCCTGAGTACTCACTCATGGTAGAACGCAGCCTGCATTGAATGGTAACATAAGGGTTAAACACATGTACACCCACACAATAGCCCCTTACCTTACAATCTATGCATGAATGATTTAGTTGACTTGAAGAGATGGGGTTCCAAGGCAGGGCGAGGCAGTTATGGTGCCCCAACACCTTCCACACTGCCCAACTCCATCACACCACCACCACCACCACCACCAACACACTCCACATCAGTCATGAACCTCTCAGAGTCCAAGGCAGACATAACCCCCCCCCCTTTTTTTTTTAATGCAAGGAAGAAGGAAAGGCTAGAAGCCCACAAAATAATTCCTTCCAAGAAAAATACGAAAACAATACAAAAGAGAGCCAAATTCAAGATCTGTTCATTTCGACATGCCTGGACACACTGCGTTTAAAAGACTGTAGATCATAGGAAGTAGAATATACAGACAGAGGGAGACAGTTCCAGAGATGACCTATTGCATACAGGAAGGACTGAGAGTGTCAGTTAACTCTTGCATTAGAAAGCTGGACAGAAAAGGGATAAGAGTTTGTTGTTAGACGGGTGCTATGCACCTGTCGTAGAGGTGGAGGGATGCAAGCAGACAGTTAAGAGGAGCAGTAACCACTGAAGTAGCAATAGAAAAGAGATAAAGAGGCAACAGTGCGGTGAAGAGACAGAGGTTGAAGAGAGCCAGTAAAAGGAGGAGAGTTAATGAGATGAAAAGCCTTTGACTCCACCCTATTGAGAAGAGTTGTATGTGGGGAGCCTCCCCACACAAGAGTTGTACTCTACACAGGGACGAATAAAACCCGTGTATAAAGTCAGCAACTGTATGGGGGTAAAGAAGGTACAGAGTCATCTTAGCACACCCAATCTCTTGGAAGCAAATTTTATGAGATGCAATATGATCTTTCCAAGATAAATCCTGAGTGAATGAAACCCCAATCATGTTCAAGAATGATGCAGGATTGAGGTGCATATTATTAAACATTAGTGGGTACTCCTGTGGAAGATGTTGACAGGTTGATAGGTGTAAAAATTGAGTCTTTGATTAATTAAAAACAAGAAGATTACTTTTACCCCAGTCACAGATAAGAGCTTAGAAGATCATTGATGAATAAAACGAAGAGAGTTGGTGATAGGACAGAGCCCTGAGGAACACCACTGTTGATAGATTTAGGAGAAGAACGATGACCGTCTACAACAGCGGCTACAGAACGACCAGAAATGAAGCTGTAGATGAAGGCACAGGTAGAAGGATAGAAACCGTAAGAGGGCAGTTTGGAAATTAAAGATTTATGCTAGACCCGATCGAAAGCCTTTGAGATGTCAAGCGCAATGGCAAAGCTTACATCAAAGTCCCGAAAGGAGGATGACGAGGAGTCTGAAAGGAGGTGAGAAGATCGCCAGTGGAGCGTCCCTGACGGAACCCATACTGACGATCAGAAAAAAGGTTGTGACAGGAAAGTTGCTTCAAAATTTTTCTGTTAAGAATAGACTTGAAAACTTTTGAGACACAGGATGTTAAAGGAATTGGATGATAGTTAGAGGGTTGGGAATGGTCACCCTTCTTTGAGACTGGTTGAATGAGACCAAATTTCCGGCAAGAAGGAAAAGCACAAGTTGAAAGACAAAGGCGAAAGAGTTTACCTAGGCAGGGTGTAAGCACAGTTCTTGACGACAACAACAGGGACTCCATCAGGCCCATATGCCTTGTTAGTACTGTGGCCAGTGATGGTAAAAAATACATCAGCTGAAGAAATTGTAAGGTCAGCCATGAGGAAGTTGGAGGGGGGGAAGTTATGGAGGAACAGCACCGAAATTATCTAAGGTGGAATTGGAGGAGAGAGTCTGAGCAAAGAGATCTGCTTTATCAGTAGAAGAAATAGCTACAGAGCCATCAGAGTAAAAAAAAGGAGGGAGGGATGATGAGGTAAAGTTGTCAGAAAGGTTTTTGGCAAGGTGCCAGAAGAATTGGGAAGAATTTGAGTTTGAGAGTTAAGCGCATTTAGTTTTTTTTTTTTCTATTTATTATCCAATCCTTTGTCGCCCCACAGAGAAGCATAGGAGCCCGAGGCTAGGCAAGTTGGTCCTGACATTTAAGATGAGAGTGACCAGCCTCATTCATCCCTGAATGGCATTACATGAGCAATAAACCCCAACAATCCCTTGGATATAAACCTTCACCGGCTCAATCCGATTGGAGCACTGTTATTACCAACTAAACCACCAGGCGCCAAAATTTGGTTATATGGTTATCACCCAGCGTAGTTAATGGTTTCCTGGTGTACAGTCACCCACAGGCAGAAGGACGAGGAAAGAATGAAGGCAAGAAAGACAGAAGAGGGAGAGTAAAGTCACCCGTAGGTACGGATGAAATTATTTTTAGCAAAGTGAGGAACAGACTTAGCACGATTCCAGGCAGAAACACAAAAAAGATGTGATTCTGGGGTGGGTTGGCTCTGGTACCTTTTATAGGTCCTCTCCTTGTTGTGGACAGCATTAGAACAAGCATGATTAAACTAAGGCTTTCATGCATAAGTCAAAGGATATGAGAAAGTAATGTATGCTTCCATGCCCGAGAGAATAACCTCTGTAATGCACTTCGCCGCCACGCCATATAAACATATTGGTGCTCCTGACAGTTGCCGCCAAGCCTACATGGCACACTCAGATGGCTCCCGGCCATGGAAGCAATAATCATTCCAAGGAAAATCAAAGAAGTACTGCCTGAGGGCCTTCCAATCCGTAGCTCCGAAGTGCCACAGTCGACGTTTCTTTGGAGGGTCCACAAGCCGTATTGGTGCAATAGGACAGGTTAAGGTAATAAGGTTGTGATCAGAGGAGCCCAACAGAGAGAAAAGATTAACAGTGTAAGCAGAAGGATTAGTTGTACGGAAGAGGTCAAGTATGTTGGAGCTCTCTCCAAGGCGTCAGGGATATGGGTAGGGTGCTGTACAAGCTGCTCTAGGTCATCAAGTTTAGAAAAGATGTAGGCTTGTTCACCAGGTGGATCAGTGAAAGGAGAGGAGAGCCAAAGGTGGTGATGAACATTGAAATCTCCTAGAATGGAGATTTCAGAGAAAGGAGAAATGCATAGAATGTGTTCCATCCCAGAAGTAAGACAGTCGAAGAATTTTTGATGTCAGTAGAATCAGGGGATAAGTAAACAGCGCAGATATATTTAGTCAGAGAATAACAGGAGAGTTGAAGCCAGAGAGTGAAGAATTCAGAAGAATCAAGTTCAGGAACATGAGAGGAAGATAAGTCATTGCGTACATATACACAACAGCCACCGTTGGCTTTGAAATGAGTATAGAGAAAGTAGGAGGATACAGAAAAGGGTTTGCTGTCAGTTGCCTCAGAAAGCTGAGTCTCGGTTAAGAAGGGAGGGTGAGGTTTAGAGGAGGAGAGGTGGTGTTCAACAGAGGGAAAGTTAGAAGAAAGGCCACGAATGTTGCAGAAATGAAGAAGAAGTGAGTCAGACTGTGGGTTCCAGGCAGCTCGTTGAGTTGTCACCAGCAGAGGGGCAGATGGTGGGGGCATTTATGGTCCCCCCCCGGGGACTCCGAGGCATGGTTAAAGTGCGCTATTTTTCTTTTTAATTTTGATGCACCATTGTCATCATCCTCAGCTGATACTGAAGGCACTGGATGTTTTTGTTGCGGTGGTGTATAGAAAAAGGTGATCAGAGTCTATTGCCTTCGGTTCACTTCCTTGACATGCATGTCTCAGTAGTAACGGAGGCTGTTTTCTCTGGCATCCAGAACCTCTTGAGCTCTCAATTTACAGTTTTCATTCATTGTCACTTGGTCTTTAACCCGCCGAGTCCCACCGATGTACGATGCACGTCGCTACTTTTTTCCGCAGACAGACCCAACGACGTGCATCATACGTCACTCAATTGCAAGGCCCTTTGTGTGCATATTTTTCAACATTCGCGGGTGATTTTGGGTAGGCATATGTGGGAGACCTTCCTCTACCTGCTGTCAAGCGAGAATACTGCCTGGCCACACCTAACTCCCCCTTCCTCCCCCCTCCCCCCACACTGGGCAATTCACTTGTTAGCAGTAACCTAGCCAGTAAAGGTGTGTTGCCCCACGGTCTCTCCAATGACGAAATTCACGGTGAAAGTGATTCCTGAGGTGGAGGACAAAGAAACAAAGAAGCTAGAGGTAGAAACAAACAGAAGTGATGAGGTGGTAATGTCATAAAGGAAGGTGCCATATACTGGGGTTTTGGGTGAGTGAACAATGCTTATGAACGCCTATATCATTGTGTGAAAACCAATATAGACTTGTACTACACATAAATTCGTACCAAATGAATAAATAAATATGTAATTTAAAGTGGCTTGAATCAGTTAACCCTTCCATAGTTCGTTTTCTTTAGCCAGGTACCCTGAAGAAGAAGGAAAACATAAGGTTGAGTGACACCTGTATCAACATTTCTAACATCAGGATCGTGATTTCTCTATGAATTTTCAATATTTCTCACCAAAAGTGAAGGTTTCAGCCAAAAAACAAAAAGTCGAAAATCGGTCGGGACCTGGGGGTAGGCTGGGTAAAAAAACGGTCGGGACTGGACGGGTCAAACTTACATTTCGGATCGGTAGATCTTCACTATCCATGGCCATGGCTTGTGATGTCATGACCAGCACTGATGTTATGACTTGTGTCATTTCCTAGTGCACTCTACTAGGACAGGTCGCGTTCTGTGGCACGACACCGCATTTGGCTCACTCTGCCACCCCAGTTTCGCATTTTAAAAAACAACTCGTGCACAACCAGTTCCAGGTACTGGAATTTACTTTTTTCACTCCCCCATTGTGCTCTAAGCACTTCGCATTGTAGAAACTCGCGTATTGAGCAAATCAACTGTACTACCATGTTTGAGTCCAGGTGGGTCTAGGCTAGGCTACTGCTGTCCAGATCACTTAAGTCATATGAATCATATTATTTATTCACTCATTTATCTTTTTAAATGGGCAATGAGGAGTCAGTGATCTTGGAAGGTATGATAGGAAGAAGCTGAAATCCTGTTAGGCACAACAAGATTTAATGGAAAAGGGTCAGAATGTATGATGAGATATACACCTACATGGCACGAGATACGGTGGGAAGCCTAATGCTGGGTGCTCGTGTCATACCGTCCTTGATGACCTCACTCCTAACCCCATTCACCAGCGCCCGACAGCCTCTATTGGTAGAGGCCACAAGACATCCTTCCGTGGTGGCCATGGGTACCATAAACTTGCAGCCATCCAATAACAAAGGTCCCACCACACCCACAGGAACAGGGACGTACCCAATCACACTCTCGCAGCAAACACCCACAACCTGAATCATAACATTCTTGTTCTTCCTGGACTTTAAATGAGGTGGGATGGACCAGTACCAAAGAAATTCATAAATCTGTTAGCAAAACAAAATTAATTTACTAAATGAGACAGAAATATGAGTTTTAAAGATAAATTCAATGATGAATATTAGAAAAAATACCATACTTTGGGTACCACTCTGAACTGATATAAGGCTGTGTGCACGATAAACAGCTAAGCGCCGAAAACAAAAAGTGCAAGAAAACACATTGTGTGAAGATTATGGTTTCAACAGTTAACTGTGAAATACAAAAAACATGGGCAATTATACCTTTAAATAACTATAACTACTACTAATAATAATTACTCTATCTATCCATCTATCTGTAGCCAGACACCATTATCTGGTAAGGGGCGGCTGTTTATCTTTGACTTAGCTGTTTTACAGGGAGGGGCACTAACCCTCTGCCAACCCACTCGTTGACACATAGGGAACACATGTGGGTTGGTTATATGGTTACCATTCAGCATCATAAATGGTTTACTGGTTTACAGGAAACCATTAGGTTCACCACTTAATGTAAAGCCACATAAAAAGGAAAGAAAAAAAATAGAAAGTGACAAGAAAGATGGGAGAAACAGGAAGAGAGGAGGGCTGACACAAAAAAAAAAGAATGGTAAAGGTGAAGGAAGAAGCAAGCAACACTACATCAAGTGAGTAGATGATGGCGAGAAATAGGATGGGAGGAGGGAAGACACTGAAAAAGAATGACAAAGGTAATGAAAGAGATAAGCAGCACTACATTAAGTGAGCGGGTAATGGTCACCACCACCTATCACCAATAATAAAGATAACAATAAATTAACAGTACTTTAGATCTTTATTAATAAAGAAAAGATTATTCACTATACATGAAAGACAAACAGCCATAACACAAACACTGTGATCAAAAAGTTTTCAGCTTTTCATACTATCTCCATGATACCACAGTACTAATCACTCATAACCAATGACACTTTAGATCTTTATTAATAATGAAAAGATTATTCACTGTACACAAAAGACAAGAGCAGCCACAACACAATAAACACTGCGATCAAAATGTTTTCAGCTTTTCATGCCACTTGTGTGATAGCATGGCACAATGCCTTCATAATCAACTACATAATCCAAGTCATCACCATCTTCTTAACCACAAACATCCACAGCAGGAATGGTGGATGTACTCCTTATTCAACCAGTTGATAAGGCAGCTTGCAATTTCAACTGATCCTCTCTTCGCTCTTGTCTCATTCCACACATGTATGTGGCTTTTGTTGGTGTTAAAGTTGTGGATACAGAAGTTTTTTGTTCACAACTTTTGATTGCAATAAGCAATACTGGATGCTTTTGTTGGTGTTGATGTTGAGGATATAGAAGTTTTATGTCCACAACTTTGTTTATGATAAGCAATATCAGATGACAGTCTGGGAGATGGAAGGGCCTGCAGAAGGTCTATGTAGACTGCTTTCAGCTCCGGGGCAGTGTCTTCACAGCTTTCATCCTATGCTGGCCCTTCGTTGCAACATTCAGGCGTTCTTCATTCTCGATCTTTCAGCCCCGGGTCAGTGTCATTCTTCACAGCTTTCATCATATGCTAACTCTTCGTTGCAACATTCAGGTGTTCTTCATTCTCCGTCTTAAGTTATTCTTGCCTCTCCTGGTCTTCTGGGTAGTTCTTGATGGCAGTGTCTATGGTGTCACAGGTATTACACACACAACTGCTTGGCAGCTGGAGACTGATGTTAAATTTTGTCCTGAATAAGTCCCTGTAGTAATGAAACTTGACACATTGTTCCTCTGGATGATTGTCACCCATCCAAAGGAGGTACATGTCATATAGTTTCTGGATTGTCGGGCTGGAATCCACATACAAGAAGTGTGGTGACTTTGCCCTGCTGTTGTTACAGGACATGGCAGGAAGGAGCTGAATGTGTTAATGAATGAGGGCTGTCTTGTTGCCTACCACCTTGTTGGCAGGCTCATGTCAACCACATTTGTCAGCTGTTGGTATTGTTGTGGAGGTGAATTTCTACATAGAAGAGGTGACTCGGTGCTTGATGAGGCCATACATAATTAAAAATCCTTGTTTGCAAACTTCATGGGTCTTGTTGTTGTGGCAAACAGTGTACACAAGTGTTCGTTACACTCACTGGGTAAGTGGAGATGACAGACAGACCATGGTTACTTGTATTCAGAGCCCATTTCCACACTTATCGGTCTGCTACAGAACCAGCTAACTGCCAGAGCTGGGTAAAGAAATTTCCGAGGAAGTGTGCTATGCAATAAAATAAACCGGATTTTGGTCCTGGTGGCGCTTAGCTAGTTCTCGTGCACTCAGCATCAAATACAGTAAAATGAAATCGTCAAGTACTGTAATTCAATTTATCAAGGAATTACAGCACATACATGCACTAAGGCTGCACTGCATACTCTATACTGAGTCAGCTTCTATTCAGTAAGCCTGAATTAAAGTTACTGTAGTTAAAAGTTATATAAACTGAATAAGGACATGTAATGAGATACTGTATATATACTGCACTGTTCTACTATGTAACTTTACCAACTGAGCATTCTGACCACCTTTACAGAGTGCTTGAAACCACCTGAAACTTCATTTGATATGAGGGGTTCTTTAAAGAAGAATTCTATGACATATGCCAGACAAAGATACTACACTGTTCGACTGTGCAACTACACCATCTGAACATTTTAATCACCTTTACAGAGTGCTTGAAACCAACTGAAGCTTCACCTGATATGCTTTAAAGAAGAGTTCTGTAATAGTAACCAGACCATCAGTAGTAAACTAAAGGTTAACCCACTGACTGGGAACATCCTTTTCATTTAAATCCTGCTCCTTTTATGATTTTATTCAGCTTAGGGCAGATTTTAAAAATAAAAGGGTTAGATACAGCTCTGATAACTTACGAGTACTTCAACATGAGAGGATATTCCTAAGCTGAATACAATTGTTTGATAGAGGCAAGAAAAACTACAAAGGACATCTTCCAGCTCAAAGTGTTAGGTTATAACTAACAGTACTGTGCAAGCAGAAATAACCTTGGAGTAGTCATAGTGAGAGTAAGGGAGTGTGCGAAGGGCTGCTGGTGAGGCAGTGTGAGGTGCCAGCACCGCCCTCCTCACTTGCACTGCACGCAGGGGGTCACCTAGTGCTGCCTCCAGCCGGTATGATGCAAGGTGCTTCCCTTCCACAAGATGCACCACCTCTTCATTAGATAGTGATTGAATCCCACCCTGCAATGAATTAAGCTCTAATGTACTATATAACTTAAGCAATGAACTGAACTCCACTATGCGACTTTCAGTACTCGAATGTAATACCATACTACAGTACCAACATGCTGATATGAGAAAATGAAACAACCATTAACAAAAGAGAAGTTTTCTTGCAATGACAACACTATGGTTAACTTTAACCCATGCTCTGCAACATACATGCTGAGCTTTTTCCATGTGTACCGTGGCAGACAACTTGAAACATGGTCTAAACCTGTACTTCAAATTGTTTTGGTGCTCATTACAGATAAAGTATATCATACATTAACTTGGAAATTTGCATACCTATACTCTAGCATGCCCTCTTCCATCTTGTACTCATAAACTTAGTCTGGAATAAGATAATATATATCTATATCAATCAATCTATATTTATCTATATATCTATGGATAGATAGTTAGATAGACTGAGATAGATAGATAGACAGATAGATGAATAGATAGATATAAAGAGATACATACATACAGTAAAACCCCTCAAACTCAAACAAAAAACCTGCGCTGACAAATTCAATGTAACTTGGATGAATACGACATACATGAAATAACAAGAGCATGACTCAGGAACAATGCTCCCACCTGACTGGGCCTCAGTCTCCATTTGGTCAGCATGGCAGCAAGTATCCTATGCCAAAGTAATTTTTGCTCTTAATTTTGCCCCCTTAACCCCAAGTCTGCCACGACCATAAACACTTCCTTTGTCCATGGCGTGCGAAAACCGATTAACAATAATCATGATTTCATCATGTGTTTTGACTCCCTCATACCTAACCAAACGTAACATTTTAGTCAGACAAAGTTTACACTCCACACTGACAATTCACAACACAGTAATCAAGCATAAACATGTAGCAGGCGTGAAAAATGACTGAAAAGATAACAACATTTCATGTGGCTCTTCTGGAATTTACAATGCAGTCTACCAATCAGAATTTCCGGAATGCTGTATGCAGCCGAGGGGTTAATCTAATTTTTTTTAACATATTACCCCTGGGGTAGGGGGGGGTTTTCAAGAATTCTCCCCCAGTATCCCTGCTTGTTGTAAGAGGCGAGTAAAAGGGTTGGTGGTGGGTTAGTCCCCCATCCCGTAAAACAATTAACTAAATATATGAACAAGAAGCCTCGGACCAGGACTGACCAAAAGTTGACGAAAAAAGACTGGACAAAGGACTTGGTAAGGATTGTGACTTGGATTGTGTCCCCCCCCTGTGAAAGGGGGGGGGACACAATCTGGCCACACTGTGGGGTGGTGCTACTACTTTGCGGCCGGGTTGTGTTAGGAAGAATTCCGCCACCGTATTCCCTGCGCGTCGTAAAAGGCGACTAAAAGGGGCAGGGTGAGGGGACTGGGACCCCCTCCTCTGTTTTTAGGGTGAGGAGACTGTAGCACCAGTCGAGCAGGGCAGTACTCCCAAGGAGGATGGAAAGCTGATGACAGGGAGAGCTGGAGCTCCCGTTTCATCAGCCCTCAGGACTTGTTCCTGACCATCCTCCTTTGCTGAACTTTTTCAGTGTCTCAGTTACACAGAGAGTAAACCAGCATGCTCTCCAATACAAGTTTCTCTAACTGTCAACACCAAACTACATACACGCTACACACTACACTTCTTTTTGAAAATTGCAAAATGGCGCACAAAAATCTTGCCTCGGAGTCCCCAGGGGGGGGGACCATAAATGCCCCCACCATTCGCCCCTCTCCCGGTGACGGCTCAAGGAGCTGCCTGGAACCACCGTCTGACTCACTCCTTCTTCATTTCTGTAACATTAGCGGCCTTTCCTCTAACTTTCACGCTGTCGAACACCACCTCTTCTCCTCTAAACCTCACCTTCTCTTTCTCACTGAGACTCAGCTGTCTGAGGCAACTGACAGCAAGCCCTTTTCTGTATCCTCCTACTTTCTCTATTCTCGTTTCAAAGCCAAAGGTGGCTGTTGCGTATATGTACGCAACGATCTATCTTGCTCTCGTGTTCCTGAACTTGATTCTTCTGAATTCTCTGCTCTCTGGATTCGGCTTTCCTGTCATTCTCTGACTAAATATATCTGTGCTGTTTACTTATCTCCTAATTCTACTGACTATCAAAAATTCTTTGACTATCTTACTTCTACGTTGGAACACATTCTGTCCATTTCTCCTTTCTCTGAAATCTCCATTCTAGGAGATTTCAATGTTCACCACCACCTTTGGCTCTCCTCTCCTTTCACTGATCCACCTGGTGAACAAGCCTACATCTTTTCTATCCTTAATGACCTAGAGCAGCTTGTACAGCACCCTACCCATATCCCTGACCGCCTTGGAGAGAGTTCCAACATACTTGACCTTTTCCTAACAACTAATCCTTCTGCTTACACTGTTCATCTTTTCTCTCCGTTGGGCTCCTCCGATCATAATCTTATTACCTTAACATGTCCAATCGCTCCAGTACGGCCTGTGGACCCTCCAAAGAAGCGCCGCCCGTGGCACTTTGGAGCTGCAGATTGGGAGGCCCTCAGGCAGTACTTCTTTGACTTTCCATGGAATGATTATTGCTTCCATGGCCAGGAGCCATCTGAGTGTGCCTTGCGCGTTACGGAGGTTATTCTCTCAGGCATGGAAGCATACATTTCTTTCTCATATCCTCTGACTAATGCAAGAAAGCCTTGGTTTAATCACGCTTGTTCTAATGCTGTCCGCAACAAGGAGAGGGCCTATAAGAGGTACCGGAGCCAACCCATCCCTGAATCACACCTTTTATATATTTCTGCCCAGAGTCGTGCTAAGTCTGTTCTTCGCTCTGCTAAAAACAATTTCATCCGTGGTAAATGTTCCCAACTCTCCAACTCGAATTCTTCTCGCTCCTTCTGG
>JAGKTI010003454.1:0-18842 GCA_018397915.1 Birgus latro
TGGAGACTCATTCCAACCTTAACCTAATGGACATCAAACTTAAAGCATCCGCGACGTAGCATTCTAGTAGTGAGACTGGCCCAAATCAGTCAGATGAATACAAACTCGCAACGATCCTTTTACTTTCAGTGCAGTCAATATTCTCATTTCTAAAGATATTGAAATTCTCGATGTTTCACTTAACCGTACCCTCAGCTGGACCTCTCATATTAGATTCCTTGCTAAAACTGCCTCAGTGAAACTTTGGATTATTATGTAGATCCCGTAACTTCCTCACTGACAAGCAGTTAGCTATAATTTACAAGAGCCACGTGCGCTCTCACCTCGAATATTGCTCGCCCTTGTGGGGTGGATGTGGTGAGGTTGAACTAAAACACTTGAACGAAACTCAGAACAAAGCTGCAATAATTTTTAATAACCCAGTAATTACGAATGGACTTCCTCCCCTACAAGTTAGATGCAATGTTGCCTCCCTTGCAATATTTTATCGATACTTTTATGGCAAATCCTCAGAAGAAGTTGCGTCCATTGTGTCACCTCTCCATGCCTTCCCCCATGACACACGGGCATCTGGTTGCGCTCTTGACTGGACTATCAAATTACCATATGGCACAACTTCTGCCTATCAAAATTCATTCATTCCCCGATTTGTATCTCTTTGGAACAAGTTTCATCAGATTAGTTTCCCCAAAAACTTCAAACTACAGCAAGCAGTTCAAGTCCAACTGTTACGGAGATTTTATCAATGAAATGCACCTGTAATTAGGTGTATGGAATTTTTAATTTAATTTGTTTTTCCTTCCTCTGTTCATTCTCTGTAAAAAAATATGAATATATATTCTGTTTTCTTTAATTAGTTCTAAAATTGCTGTCTCTCCATCATAAATGCTGAGCCGTAACTGGAGAATAACACTAGAATGTGGTGCATATCACGAAATTCTGTGTAAAGTATGTTGAGTCGTAGTACTGTATTTTGCCACCGGGCTGCAAGAAACTACAACAAGACCAAAATTTCTGCCTAGTTAAAATGAATGAACTTTATTCCCACTACCGTCGGACGATTTTACTCAGCCTTATAGTGGTCTTTCTTCATATAAGAATTAAAACCAACTGTGCTGCGAAATAATGAGAAAACTTGAGGCGGTAACGAGCAGAGATAATGAAAAGCCTTAATAAACTCCGGGGGAAGTGCATCACAAACTTTAGCAGTAATTATGGGACTGAGGGAAAGGGAGGAAATTATGGAGTAAGAAGTAAACGGTGAGCAATTAACTCTTTCAACTTGAGTAACTATTTTTTTTCTTGCCGTTACCAAACTATTATATTGAGTTTTAGGAAGATCTCTTCTCGATGAGGGGATAATGAAAGCTATATGTACCATTTTAAGTTCACAGTGTTCCCCCAAAGCTTAGTAAAATCGTCTAGAAATAGCAGAACTGAAACATACATTACGTCGTCGGAGAGAAGGGAATGAGGAATGGCGTACAGTGGACGAACAACCATGAGAAAAGGAAATCATCATAATCAAAGGAAGGTAAGAGAACAGGAGAAAGGAGAGGGGATGAAGGAGGCGATGTGAGTGAAGAGACAAAATTAAAAATAAACAAGTACAATAAGTGAATACTAAATAAGAAACTGTACACTGTAGTCAAAACAATGGAGTAGAAGACAGAGAGAATTAGGAAAGAAAGGATGAAACTAAATTGATTCCCTCAGGTTTATATGACTTATTTCTAACAACATAAACGCATTTCTTTTGGCTTAACCTAGAAATAAATAAAGTTGTTCTGGGTATGCAAAAATACATGATGCAGTTATGAAGACATATGGGGTGAACAGGAGAAAAGATGGGATGGAAAAGTCATGTGGGTACGAATTTTAGTAATGATGAGTGCCGTTAGCGACGAGAGAGAGATACTGATGAAAATAGTATGAAAAAATAAGAAAGAAGTAAAGATGGGAGGAGAAAAAAAAAAAAAAAACTAAGTGACAAGCCGGTAGGCGACGATGACCAGCGCTAATCCGACCAAGCTTTGTCAGCGACCAGAAATGAGTTTCGACACTAAAAAGTAATTTCTCTATGAATGTACTTCAGTGCATCATTCCACCGAAGAATCATGGCCTTCCTAATCTTCGGAGCCTTATTATTTCACGCGAGCAAGGTCGTAATTTTACCTCTTTTCATATTTTCTGCACTTGATGACATTTGACCTCTGACCTGGTGGATATAGGTATGCTTGTACGAAGCACACTCGTAGTACTCTTTCACGTCAATAAGCATGCGAAGTTTCATTCTATTCCATCCACCCATTGAGAAACTAAGGAACTTGAAATTCGGCGAATGACGCACCAGAGGTACAATTTCTAGGTGGCACTGTCAGCGACTGGAAGTGAATTTTGACATTAAAAGTCATTTTTGTATGGAGGTACTTCAATGCAACTTTCCACCCAAGAATCATGGTCCTGGCTTAATAATCTTCGGAGCTTTAGCATTTCGCGCGAGCATATGCGTGGTAATAGCTATTTTCACCATTTTCGCATTTGATGACCTTTGACCCCTGACCTTGCTAATGTAGCACATAGGTGTACAATAGAAAATTGCACTACTAATCAATGTCTATAAGCAAGCAAACTCTCATTCAGTTCCATCGAGCCACTGGGGAACTAGGAAGGCATTTTTGAAAACTGATACCGTTTGCTAGGGAAGCTTAGGCCAATATTTACAGGGTTGCCACTCGAAAACTAGAGGAAAGAGGTGAAAAATGGATGGCACACTTCCGCAGGGAATGATCTCAAGATTATGCCTAAAGAAGTCAGAGATTTCTACTCCCATTAGTAATGCTTATACAGCTCAAAATGTGAAAAGTAAGAAAAGAGCGATTTTTCGGCCGTTGCTAGGCAACGGGTGATTCCCTAGCACCAAAACCTTGAGGACATAGCTATAGGCTAGTCACTGTGTCCTAGTTTGCTCGGAATCGGTTAATTCTGAAGGGTAGAAGTCTCTGCCAAAATTAAACAAGAAAGGATTCAAGAAAGAAAACGCGACTAACAATATCGGCAGCATGGAGCGGACCACTGAAATGGGATAAAATTATGTTAAAAATAATACAGTGAGTGGACAAAAATGTGTGGTTCAATACCAGTCAGAGGATGTTGCGTACTGAGCAGGACAACTCTAGTATTCTATTCAAGTCTAAAATAGAAGTTTTATTCAACTAAGAGTGAGTCATAAGGCCCTGAATGTTAATGGCGGTGATAATAATAAATGATGAAGAGTGTGGTTACTGAGCAAAACATGAGACAAGTAACAGTCATAGGAAGGTATGAGAAAGTTAAATTACTTGACGTGGAGAAAATATGAAAATACTTACTTAAACAGAAAGGATATGAGCAAAGATTATGGTAAGCGAATAAAAATGAAATATTGAAATAATAATGGCAAAAACACTACTTGAAAGGGAAGGCCAGAATAGATGAAAAATGCTCGGATAACTATCTCTGGCTCCTATGAACCGTTTACAGTTCAATAAAATCGCCTGGTGTCAATTGAAAGAAAATGGAGAAGTTGTTCCTATCATGAGAAGGCTAGTGATTAGAATACAAACTCTATTTGGCTCTCACGACTCACTCTCAGATTAATAAAATCATTTGGTGCTATCCTGTACATATTTCTCCATGAGGTGATTAATATACAGTATAATGAATATGAAAAAGTAAATGATATATGCCAAGTAACAGAAGAATAAAAAAAATTGGAAAAAATATAAGGGGAGAAGTAGATTGGACAGGGGAAAGCTGCTAAGACGATGAGAAGAATACAAACTCTTCAGTCCAAGAAAGTACTATGTAACTTACTCGTGTTTGCGTCTGACATAATTTTTACCTATTTCAAAGGATATTGTCGAACTGGAGATCTCAGATGTAGCCTTCACTACCCCTTCACGATTAAAAGTACTTCCTATGTTAAATACAGTTGACTCTGTGATTAAAAACATCATTTAAATGAAGGCATTCAGGATAAATAAGCTGGAAAACTTGCAAGATATGGAAGCAAGAAAAAAAATGCATATTAAGTGATACCAATAGTATTAGTACTAGTATTTTTAGTAGTAGCTCTAGGTTCATCTGAAAGGTAAACCCGGTGGCTGAAGTTGCTCTTTTTCAGACCAACATCCTCTAGTGGGTAGGAAAGGACTTGATGGACATTTTAATAAGTTAACTGTGTAGCAGAGCCAAGTTCTATCAGTGCTATCGCATGAAGACGTCTCTCCCTAGCTAAAAGGGCCGCGAGGGGCAGTATTCGTAACATTCATTGAGCCAAAACCGTCTATCAAACTGTTTGTTTATTCTCACATCGTCACTCATGCAGCTGTCAATCATTAGCAGTAGAAGCAGTGGTTGTAGTAGTGGGGGTAGCATTTGTGGCTCCAGGTTTATTTGAAATGTGAATCTAAGAAGAGTGCAGGCTGAAGTTGTCCACTTCCTGCAGTTCATCTTCCCTTGCGGGGGCAGGGATAGACATTTGTATGACTAAGCAGTGGAACCACATGGTTATGTAGGTGCTAGTTCATGACGACACCCCTCTCCAGAGTTTTGAAGTGAAAAAAAAAATGTATTACATGTGCTGGTACCTGTTATCTTGCTGGCTAGTCTCTCTGAATGTGTGAAGGAGTTTTGTTATTTACTGAACTTACGTGCTGGCGGTGGGGTTGGAGCTAGCTCGGTAACAAGGTATGGAGTAACTGGAAGATGTTTAGGGAGCTGTCCCTCCCGACACAGAGAGGGCTTTACCCCCAGGATAAGGGGTCCATGTATACAGCATGTTTTAGGAATGTAATGTTGTACGGTAATGAGACTCTGGCAGTAAAGGACGAGGATATTCGTAAGCTCAAGCAAACGGAGATGAGAATGATTAGATGAATATGTAGTGAGTGCTTGAATTACAGGCCTGAGGAAGGGGGGGGGGTTAGGACTGCGAATGAAGAGCTGGGAAGAAGGATGAGACTTGAAGGTATAAGTGTTGTATTCAGAAAGGCTGGTTGAGATTATCTGGTCATGTGGTGAGGATTGGAGGATGAACTGGATGCAGAGGGTGAAGCATGAACGTAGAGGGTAGAGTTGCGAAAGGCAGACCGAAAAAGACTTTGGACAAAGTCATAGATATGACCTTGGGGTATGGTCCTGAAGAGAGAGGCAGCTAGAGAACGAACAGCGTGGACATAAGTTATTAGGTAACCTAAACGAAGACCGATGCATGGAAGCATGTTGGAGTATTTATTAACGAAGAGAAGAGAAGCAATATTGGTAAACTTCAGCGAAGACACAGATCATAGAAATTGGTGAGTTTGTTATTGATGGGAAGAAGAGGTGGCGGTGAGTAGAGGCAGGGAGAGTAGGAATGAGGAAAACTGAGAAGAGGAGAAAGCAAGGAAGAATGGTGGTAGGGAGCGAGGGAAAGTGGAGTAACGATGGAGGGAGGAGAAGTTGTAAACTGAGGACGTCTTAGTGGAAGAGTAAGGACGTTTAAAAAGAAGTAAATGGGGGGGGGGAATGACAATGAAGAAGGATTGGTGGAGGGAGAAAGGGCAGAGGAGGAGGAATTAACCCTTCCTGTCCCCACGACGTACGTTGCATGTCACAACTTTTTTTTTTTTCACGCGCAGTACCCACGACGTGCATCGTACGTTCTGCAATTGAAAGGCTCATCGTTTGTACACTTTTTAAGTTTCGCTGAGGATTTTTGGTATGCATATGTGGGAGACCTTCCTGTACCCCCAGCCAGGTGGCAACACTGCCTGACCCTGTGTAACCCCCCCTCCAAGGGCACGCCATTTTCTAGGCAACTCACCTGTTAGCAGTGACCTGGCCAGTAAGGGCATATAGCACCACGGTCTCTCCGACGACGAAATTCAAGGCGAAAGTGATTCCCGTTGTGGAGGACAAAGATTATGTGGCATCAGAATTAGTAATGAGCAGAAGTGATGAGGAGGTAACGTCGCCAAGGTAGGTGCGGTAGGCTGATGTGTTTGGTGAGTGAACAATGCTTACATCGCCTATATTATTGTGTGAAAACCAATATGCTCTTGTATTACATATAAATTCGTACCAAATAAATAAATATCTACTAGTCTGAGTGGTTTGGGTTAAGTTTCCCTCTCATAGGGAGCGTCTTTTATGGAGCGCACCTTCACGGAAAATGGTAGCCAGGTGAAGAGCCTCTCACCTGTTTAGGGCATTTTTAACCTCAGATGAGAGCTTTCTCGTTGAATTTTCGATGTTTCTCATAAAAAGCAGAGGTTTTAGTGAAAAAGAAAGTTGAAAATTTGTCGGGTTTTGGGGGTGGGTTTTGTAATAAATTAGTCGGTACGGGGCGGGTTAAAGGAAGGATGGTGGATTGCAGGAGTGGGAGACTTCAGTCTACAGTCCACTGGGTACACGTTCAGATAAGCCTGTAGTACTACTGCTACTACTACTACCATAACCACAACCACCACCACTACTACTACTAACGCTGCTACTACAACTACTACTATTACTGCTGCTGCGCTGCTGCCATTGCTACTGCTCCCGCCACCGATGCTACTGCTGCTGTTGATGTTGCTTATGCTCTGACAAAAACTACAACAACAACAACAATTACGGTGCTGCAATTAGTGCTGCGACTGCTGCTGCTGCTTGTGGTAATGCAATATCTTCCGCCACTGATGTTGCTACTACTACGACGACGACGACGATCAAGGAAGGAGAAAGTATGGAATCGTGTAAATTAGAGTAAATCATACCGATAACCATACTACAAGAGAACAAGAGGCGTTGCCAAGGCACAGCGAACCCGTTCCCGGCAGTCAATTTAGTGTTGACGTATAAACACAACAGAATATCTAGTCAAAGACGTCACATATCAGATTTGGTGTAAATCGGGAGAAATTTGACAATTTATGCCCATGCGAAATTTTAGGCCTGACCCACCTGACATTGAACCCCCCCTACCGCTAACAGGGGGGTGACCCCCCAGATGTAATGAGGCTTGCAATGGGATGCAGATTTGAATGATGCACCTTGAGATGTTGGTTTCATGTCGATATGACGAATTAAAAAAAAGTTATGGGGATTTTTTTTTCTACATTTTTGGGGCCTACAGCCTTGGCCTTGGCCTAATTGGGCCCAAAATTTAATTAGGCGATCAGAAGGTCATAGTCCATCATCCTCGTAATTTTAGTCAGAATCGCACCAGTTGTTTTCGCGTAAAGTTGTTAACGGAGAGACAGACGAACAAACAGGCAAGCCAAGTGAAAACAATTCTCGTGAAAATACATAATAATGCATAATGATGGAGAAATACTACATGTAAGAGAGATCATGGAGAATAATGGGCACGGGATACGTGTAGGAAAATTCGTGCAAAAAGAGGAAAAATCATACACATACGACATATCATGCTATAGCTAGACATTTCATGTTGGAATGAAGAACAAACTGCAAATAAGGAAAAATTAATTGAAAAGGAAGAACGAGAAAAAAGAACGACGAATCGTACAGGAGGAGAAACAGATCATAAAGAAAAAAAGAATGATAGTAAAGGAAGGACATATATTTCACGATATATCATGGAAGAGGAACAAATCATACAGGAACAATATATAAAACAGGAAAGATAATTTTTAAAAGATAAATCACACAGAAGTAACAGAAGTCATACAGGAAGAAGGAATTATAATAGGATGGTAAATCACTGAGGACAAACCACACCATGTAGGAAAAATAAATCATTCAGAAGAAGGGGTATATCATACAGGAAGAAGATTTCCAACACTGCCAAAGGAATCTATGACGGTTTCCACGTTGATACACTACAAAAACTTCAATCTTTGCTAGTATCCATGATGATTATTGAATTTAAAGAGTACGGAATCTCAAAATTTGTGTCAGACGTATGACCCAGAAAATCCAATTAAAAGGCCTTTAAAAAAATAAAAGCCAGGGACAGTAGGCCAAGGTACACTTATGTCAAACTTGAAGCGAACTGGTGAAAAAGAAAGGAATGACGCCAAGTTGAAAAAGTTTTTTGAAAGAAAGAAAGTGAACACAGAGGAAATCCAGTAGCTCTCCACAATTTGGTGTGGAGAGCTAGGAGGTGCATTAGTCCTCTGTGCCGCTACGTGGTGCCCATTTAACCATCATGAAGCATAACCATTAGCGAGTGCATTTGTGACTATGGGGCCTAGAAGTCATCATGTGCATATTTATAGCTGGTCATGCTTTTATGTTTTTTTATGTATTGATCACAAGTTGAACCAGCGCGAGACAAACTTGGGGGAGCTTCTATGCTTCATTTAACCTTTCTAACAATTTTTGCGACTAGGCTACTCCGTAATGTGTGTGTTGGGGAGGGGTGTTTTTATGGCTGCCATAACCTGTTCATGTTAATTAGGCATACTTTGGCAATCCCCATCTTGAATACTGGTTGTAGCAAGAAATTAGGTATAGACTATGTTGGTAGTCAAGAAAAAGTGGCATGAAAGGATAGGGCGTAGTACTGTTTAATTCTTACACTGATCTACCTCAAACAGACTGCAAAGGAATGAAAATCTCCGCGAAGTTAAGGTGAATGAAATTTGGATGCACAGCAATGCCATGTCTTAGGTAGACTGCTTGTTTGATTGCTCTTTCCTCAGTAATGAAGCTTGAGTTGACCCGTAGGAGGTTTTGATATTATATATGATTGCTACTGTATTTTCTTGTAGTACCTACTCTTGTTTGCTCAGTGATGTAGGCTGTTGAAAAAGTATTTGAATTTCCCCCTCTTGCTAGCTTAAATCACTTTTGATAGCGTTATTCAGAACATTTTGTATTTCAATTTGTGTAGGTTGAGTTATTTGCTTTAGCCTGTTTTGTTTCATGAGATCGTTCATTTGAAACGAGTTGTAGTAGTAGTAGCAGCAGCAGCAGAAGGTTGGTAGCAGCGTTATTACTAGTACCACTACTATTATATATATATTTTTAAGATCACCTTTCTCCGTTTCAAAATTATATTGGGAGATCAAAACCACCCTCCATAATACAGTTCATCATTTGGAGTTGTAATGTGAAGGTCAACACTAACCGTCATGCTACAATCCACTGGCCCCAAGCACGCCAGTGTCTGTGGTTACCAGTGGTCTACTACTACGTTTATTACGTTATTTCTATTCATTAACATTACGGTGCTAATAAAGACATTAATCTATTGGAGTCGTTGGTCTGTGCGACTCTCAACCACAGTAGCTTCGTAATCCATACCCGCCAGAGAGACAGGCCTGAGGGGTGATGATCTTGTGCCCCTAAGGCATAGGAGTGCAGACTTCACGAGGAAGAATGACAGTCCACACCTCGTCCAGGCCATAACAGAATTCTGTGGTCGATGATTCTTCTCAGAAAGAACCTCTGCCAGTCTCGAGTAGAATCTCCCCACCACCTGACCAATCCCACATGACGATGTAAACACAAGGGGAGTGAATCGACCGTGGTCCACATGCTGGATCCTTTCTTGATAGTTTGTCTTTTTCTTGCTCATTCCTCTTGTGTGCAGCCTCGAGAGATAGTTCACGGTGACATGCTGCAATAGGATCAAATATCCTTATGTCGAAGAAAGCCCTATGCCCACATGTCCAGAAATCTTGAGCACTGATATCCACTCTTGTATCATTTGATGTGTTTGCTGTTCTGTGGATAAAGTGCTCAACGTCTAGAAGGAACAGGGCTGGCTCTCTGGTGACATCATGGCATATTTGCTGTAGCTATTTCGAAGTGAAGTCGCGTACTTTATCACGTCGAATGCACACAAAGCATCCCTTCTTGCAAACCATCGCGTACTTTATCATGTCGAATGCACACAAAGCCTCCCTTCTTGCAAACTATCCTATATTTCACGATAGCAAGAGGATCTTCAAATTTACACCCACAATATGCAGTCAGGCAAGGGTGCCTGATTGCACCGATCACCACTACGGCTATTGTGCAAGACATACTGTGTACCGAAATTAGTTTGAACGTACTGAAAGACCTACCAGTCATGTTGCAGAAAATATCAGGATCACTTAGGACTCTAGAAGTAGTGTTAAGAAGCCCTTCCTTACATGATCATCCCACACAGGAAGTGGCTAAATTAATTAAGTTAGCTAATTGGAAGCTAAAAGAGGCTAAGAACATTATGCTCAATATGAATCAAACAACCCATCACGTGGGAATGACACAATTAGGAAAACAAACAATATCACAAATACACGTAACAAAAGTGATTTGTTCGATCTAGGTGGAGCAATCCAACTTTTTTTGACTGGCTACAGAAAATGATCTTAAGGAAATAAATAAATTTAACAAGAATGCACAAATTCTCTCACATCAACATATGCTAGTTGATACCCAGAACACAATAATACTGGCGATTATAAAGAACCTAAGAAAGACAGAGAAATCTACTCAAGAAATTGTGAAGAAAGTAAATGCACTACAAGGAAATAATTCCATTTTCCAACACCTCTCAGTGACCATGGAACACACTGACACAAAAATACTTCAGTTGGACAATACTGGAGCTCATTATCAATCTTTCATGAATGGAATTGCTAATGCTGGTAATGGTAAAGGCACCATTAATTTACTCCCCATTCACAATCTCCGTCAAATAATTACTCAAGACATATATGAGCATGATTTGAAGCCTTTGTTCGAGGAAAGAAATCTAATGTTATTATATCCGTACATAGAAGCAACACTCACACCAACATTGATAGTAGTTCATGTTACACTCAAAACAGATGATTTTTTCACTGTCTGTCAAATACAGTATACCCTTTCCCTTCTAAAAACGATGACACATTAGTCACCATCAACATCAAAACAGAAGTCATCATGGTCTCCAAGAAACTAGACTCTGTCACGAGCCAGACCCTTGTGAAATGGCTATCATAAAGAATCACGACATCCCTCATCATTGCAACTCACATTTGCTCCAGATAAACTCATCCATCATCAGCGAATTGGTATTCACAGTTTGTCTGCATCACTCAGTATACATCAGTTTCTGTGACTCCCAGTCACAACTCCAGCCCATACATCACCATCTGGTTTATATATATCACCAGATTAATGTGTAGTCCTGTCACTTACATTATCCACTTTATTCACTAAAAAAAACACTGTGCTATTCTCAACCACACACATAAGTACTTCCAACCAGTACCTAGGATGAACTCAAATATGAGTACACACATTAATTTGACTTTACCAAAGTCTGAAGCCATGCAACTGATAAATCAAACAATACAACCATGGGAAGAGTACAGTAGGATTAAGTTCAACATATATTATGTTTACAGCCCATCTTCAGTCATCTTTGTAATTTGCTAAATTGCTATTGGCTATGCACAGAATGCAAGATAGGATTGCTAACCAAGAGTCTGTGCTTAAGAACGGTGTAGTACGAGTGAGACCGTCTGAGTAAATCCTGTAAATATTGATTAAATTTTATATATAAAAATATAATATAGGGTTTCATACCATATAATTTTTATTTTAAACTGTGCAACATAAACAAGCCATTATACATGTATCCATTTTGTTATGATATGATATTACTATGTCTCATGTATACAGATAGCAAGTACATTATTACATAGGGCAGATTCATAATATGATTGACTACTGTAGACTTGCCATTATATCACTGTTATATATATACTGTATATTACGTGTACACCGTACAATAATGTTATATGGTACAATGAAATGTTGCTGCAATGTTATTATGTTTCAACGATTATGTTACTATATTCAGATTTACAATATTATAACAAATGCCTTGTACTTTCTTTAACATGAATTGTTTGACAAGTAGGTTAATAGCATATGTCTATATACTGTATAAACCGTAATATCAAATAGGTCGTAGTTACGACATTTACCGTAACTGAGCGATATTTAGGCATTATATGTTGTGGCAAAATATGTAATAGCTTCAGACATTGATATGTAGGCATTTTTATGTCATGGTGCAACATGTAATAGACATAGGCACAATATGTAACCATGTAACACTAGATACATGATATCCAGTAGAGGAAGAGAAGACTAGTGAAACATCACTTTAACCCAGACTACCAAATATGCCAAACACCCTATGAACTCACAAGCAATGTCAAGGAAAAGTCACTTATGTGACAGAAGCTCAAGAGACACTTACGCACGCACGCACGCACACACGTACACCCACACACGTCTGCTAAGCCGGAAGTCAAATAGGGATATATAGCTAGAAATCAGATGTGAGAAGGCAGAGGTCCTGAGAGAGAGAGAGAGAGAGAGAGAGAGAAGAGAGAGAAGGAGGCTGGGAGAGTCGGAGAATGCAGGAGAGCAATAGGAGATTTTGGAAGAGCTGTCATTATCACCATCATTTGTCACGTTACTCTGCTCATCGCAAGTATTGTAACTGTGTACAATAAACTCTGCAATCCCAGGGTATCTCTACCTCACTCACACTTACAAGAAGGGCAGTGGGAAAGTGAGACAGAGAAAGACCTAACCATTCACTCTATTCGACGTCTCATCATTTTACTGGCAGCAGCCTATGTCACTCTCCACTGGTGACAGAGGGCAGCCGTAAAACTACGATACAGCTACGATCTCTCTCTCTCTCTATCGTCGACGGTAAGGTTATCAACACTAGCGGCAACGAGCTGTCCATCGCCTCACAACTTTATCTACTCTGGTTTTCACCTATCAACCTGATTACCTAAATATCTCCCCATATAATATCGACACTAGTGGCAGACAATCGATCTACGATACATCTACAATCTTTCTTTCTGACTAATTAACACCTCGGCTAAATCTATCGACATATCTTCCACCTTGCCAGCCTCTGTGAGATCATCTGCATAAGCTACTTAATTTACACTGGTGACCTCGTACTTGATTTGTTGCTGCAGCACTGTTACAGCCCGGGCATACAGCCGAGTTCGTGATTCCCTGAGAAACCTCTAATTGTGAATGGCCGGCTCTACCCTTACTGGACGGCAGGTAGCTGAGTCAGACTGCCCTACTAACACACACATTGAAGCTGAGAATGGAACCTCTTCTTTCAAACGAAAGGTCTTGAGAAAGAGGTGGGTAGGATTAAATGTTAATAATGGCTAGTATTACTGCACTGGATTATAAAATACGAAATAAGGGTACTGAAAAAAATTCACTTACTATGGATTACATATACTATGGATTACATATAGCTTGAAAGGTGAAGAAAATGCTATGTGGTTTGTTGTCCGCCCTTCAACTCCCCAACATTTTCCGACCTTAGTATGAATAATGCATAAGCAATTTCCTCTACATACTGCTGGTTTGCTTATTAGCTATTTAGCATTAATAAACTTGTTATACGAAATCAGATACTTCACATGTTACGTAAAAACTCATATTTCGTTCGTGGTTGTATGACTGAGTCCCATCTACCCACCACCTTAGGTGAATCATTTAACATTAATTATTTGATACTACTGTATATTCGGTACTCTTATCACGTTTCTTTACCTCTGTTATTAGCGATATGCTGACACGACATATAACGGTACTGGGAATATTAAACCAAGCAAAGAAAAAATAAATTTTCTGCAGTAATGGAAAACTATTTCCCTTCTACGTAATTCGAAAGAAACAGTAACAAATAATGAAGCTGTTTGTTCATCGTGATAACATCCACAAAGTCCCTACAAGAGGGTGAACAGAAATATTTCCTCTACAACATACTTTTGTGATAACTGTATTCTTCTTGCTACACTGTGGGTATTTGGGAATAAATCTTGGCACCTTTTTACAGNATGAAGCTGTTTGTTCATCGTGATAACATCCACAAAGTCCCTACAAGAGGGTGAATAGAAATATTTCTTCTACAACATACTTTTGTGATAACTGTATTCTTCTTGCTACACTGTGGGTATTTGGGAATAAATCTTGGCACCTTTTTACAGTACCAAAGCAATGTCATTAAATTACCCGTCCAGCCTCCTTTCTCAATCACTACATTCAACTTATCAGGCTAGAGTAGACAAGGTTTCTAATGAACTCCGTCGGCCCCTGCAGTGTTTCCACTGGGTGTGGGCTGTTCAGGAGCTGTTTGCTTGTTCTTTCGCTTCCTGATTGCCAGGAGTTCACGATTTGTGACCAAACGTGTTCGATTACATTGAGGTTGGCTCCTTTGCTGGGCCACTCCAATAGCTGAAGTGATCCCTCTTCCTGAAACCAGCGTTGCACGATTCGAGCAGAATAGGCGGGGCATCTGTCGTACATTAAAAAGACAAGCCCTGCTGGGAATGGAAAATTCTTCTCTCCTAAGGATGGCAGGAAACGTTCATACAGCAGCTGGATATATTTCGCTGCATTAAACTGACCGTCAATTTTGAACAAGTCGCCCATTCCATGTACCGTTACATAGCCCCAGATGCTACAGGTAACACACCCAGAACGTGCCTTATCGAAGACATTGACCCGGTCATAACTGCAGGGAATTCAGACATATTTTATTAATCCTTATTGTGGCTTATTGTGGCAAATTTGTGGGATTTGCATTATATGAAGTTTAAGGGCCGTATTCTTAAATCTCTCAGAGATTTGATGTTTTCGATTTATTGCTTTGATGACATGGCTGAAGAGTTTCATTCACATTTTTAAGCAGTCTTTGATATTCTGCCCCGGTCATTTCTTCAGACTGAAACATTGTTTAATCATAACCAATGTCATGAACGAAAGATATCGGACAAGATGGATTTCAAGAGAACATTTAAAGATAAAGGTCTAAGAAGCCTGCTAATTGGCATTCTCAATAAGTTACATGTTTACATTTTGCAAATAGCATTGACAATCTATGGTTTTCAAAAGTAAACCTCAGTTATTTCATACTGGATGTTGTTCCTCTTCCGGCAGAGAACAATGTCAAGAAAAGTGGAAGAGAAGCATTTCTCGTCCGTGAACACGACACGAGACAAGAATTCCAGGTTTCCCTCGGAATGAAGCCGAGCAAAGGCTAATTTCCCTTCTCTGTCATGTTCAGTTCATTCAAGCGTTCCTTCCTTGCAGGAATACTGTGGTGTATTCCTCTCTCATGTAATCGTCGCCTCACAGTCAAAGCGATGTTCAGCTGCAGGTTGTCTCTAATGGCGACCGCTTTGGTTAGTGGGGACACCTCTGCTGCTGCCATAACAGCGGCATCGTTTGCCAGGTTGGTTGTTCTTGGTCCTCCTGTTTTGTCTAACAGTTAAATACAACACATTCATAATCCAGAAAACCACCATTTTAGAATGCCTCTATTGTTACATGATATTAAAATTATGATGATGAATAACATAAAATCCATACTTCTAAACCGCTGAACTTAGTCTACACAATAATTGTTTCACTATTAGCATGGGGGAACAACAATGAATATGCGGTATCATCAGTTGTATGCTTTGTATGTCCTTTTAAAAAGTGGACCTGATTATGCTTCACACTCATAGAATAACTCCTTGAATTTGGCTGCATTTGCTACTAAAACAGATTATCTACTCCACCCATTATTAAAGGATGGAGCTAGGGTTTAATCGAGGTCTCCCCCTGTTCACAAAAACACATAACTTACGCAAGTCGTTTAGGTTACCACTTTCTGCCTGTCTTCTAATCCACTCCATCATAGTACTGGTTGATAAGCCTCTTTCTAGTGCAATAGCCCGTATAGACCAGCCACTATCACGATTCACGAAGGGCCATAATGATGGCTCTGAAGGCCAACCTCTCGTTTCTCCATAATAGCTGATGAGGAATCGAAACAGACTAGCGTTGATGACTTGATGAGATCAATCATACAACCACGAACGAAATATGAGTCTTTGTGTAATTTGTGAAGTAACTATGATTTCGTATAACAAGTTTATTAATGCTAAATAGCTAATAAGCAAACCAGCAGTATGTAGAGGAAATTTCTTAGCCTATGCACTATTCGCACTAAGGAAAGTTGAATGGCGGACAACAAACCACATATTTCTTCACCTTTCATTGTATATCTAATCAATAGTGACTGAAATTATTTCAATACACTTATTTCGTGTTTTCTAACCCCATGCAGTAACACTAGCCACTTTTAATGTTTAATCCCACACATCTTTTTTTCATTACGTTTCGTTTGGAAGAAGCGGTTCCATTCTCAGCTTCAGTGTGTGTGTTGATAGGGCAGTCTGACTCAGGTACCTGCCGTCCAGTAAGGGTTGAACGGGCTAATTGCTCTCCATCAGAGGTGTTTCAGGCTGTACATAACCATGGCAACGGGATCCCCCTGCGTAGTTCCTTCTGTGGATTGGATTATACCCACGATTAAGAGGTCTGCTGGTTCTCTGTAGGTGTTTCCACACACTGAGCAAATGCTGGGCATTTAACCCTGATGTTATGCACCATTGCCTCTCGGTTGATGGAATTAAATGCGTTTGAGGCATCAACTAGTAATACTTCATGACAGTCCTCTTCCTCATATACCTATATACTTTCCTCATGGAGTGAACTGATGCCTCATCTCCTGTCTGCTGGCCTGCACGCACTTGGGGGTTGCCAACTCCCTGCTTAACATCATCTGTCACCGCCTTCATAATGCATTTTCCTATAATCGATCTTAAGACTTCACCCACCTTCGTGGGTCTACATCCTGGATTCTTATTGAGGAGGATTAGTCTCCAAGCAGCCATTGTTTCTTCTGTTAGGTCAAGCTCTCCGCTTGGTGATCTTGCAGACTGGAATCTTGTCGACATCGAGACCTTCCCCTGTCTCTTCTTGCAGCCAAGAATCCTTGCCACATCGCTGTGTTCTGGTTTCTTCTGCTTGGGTTCCATATTCTCATCTGCAACGCCCTTGCTTCCTCAAGTAGGTTGTCATTTTCACTTCTTTTCCATGTTTCAACCTGCCTTTGGGTGGCCTTAATATTTTCTGCGATGTTTGCTCTTGGGCGGGTCTTTTGAAGGATGAGGTACGGTATCAGTGCAATGACCTTAGGAGAGAATGAGACAATGGATGAGTTATTATTGTAATTTACTCTTAGGCAAGTGATCCCTTGATCATGTCAATTGCTGCATAGCATTTGGGAGGTTTAAAAAGGTTTCGTGATGACCAAGCAACGATTTCATTGTATGATGTGTTTACCCAGATTACTGCGTTATCTCTGGATTTGCCCATCCAGTATGTGGGATGACCTTCCCGCCCAGGCCTGTGTTGCTGTTTTACTTCCTCATTGTTTGTGTCATGAACGTTCCGGTGACGTATAATACCTGGATAATTCCTTCTTTCATGCACTCCTCCATAATGGTTTTCATCCTGAAATTCATTTCTGTTAAAAATTTCTTGATGTTCTTCGTCCCCAGCCTCACTACTATTCACTACTATTCATGGTGATTTAACCCACCCCACACTTCCGTATCTCTCGCATTTTGGCGTCCACTCCTACCCCTCACTTCACCCATGGGGTCTCTCACCACCTCGCATGTCAGTATGATCTTGATTGTTGTCAGTGACTGCTTCATTTATATCCATGTCACCATTCTGTTGCCTGCCAGAGCTGTCAAGTGCCGCTTCTGGTGGGCTGTGATTCCCAAACATATTCCTACAGAAAGGTCCCACCCTACTATTACTACTACAACTACTCCCATTACTAAACTCCTACTCCCACTACTAATAGAGAGAGTAGGAGTAGTAGTACCAGTGGCAGCAGTAGTTGGAATAGTAGAAGTAATAGTAGTGGTGGTGGTGGAGATAGTAGCAGTAGTAGCAGTTGTTGTTTTCACCTCAGGTTCACCTCAGACTTGAATTCTGTGAACTGTAAAATAAGGTTGTCCATCTGCAGTCCACCATCCTCCGTTTGGGGATGGAGAGAGGACTGAGGGACATTTATATAACCAGGCAGCTTCACCGCCCTGTTATATTGGTGCCCCAAGGTGAAGACGTCCCTCACCAGGGTTTACGTCACTTTTCTTTTCACGCCGATGACTCTGTTTTCACATTCCCGTTGCCATCTGCAGACAGTGTTATTCGGTTATAAAGAGTGTAACAAAGCTCTAGTATGGAGTGAAAACAATCGTCTAGCTTAAGCTGGAAAAAATGTAAGAGGAGTTATTAAAACCAAAGGCTTCATTTACGGTAGTTGTTATGGCTCCAGGCTCAATAAAGATAGGTACCCGGTGGACAGCAGGCCTAGGTTGTCATTATCGTACAGTCCATCAACCTCCTTTTGGGGGATATGAATTAGATGAGGGACGTTTGTACAACCAGGCAGTGGAGCAGACTGGTTACACTATTTGAAGGCTTTAAAGGCGTCCCTTCCCAGCACTAAGGTTTATGAAGCCGCTGGAAACGTAGGATTTGTTGGCTGTGGTAGTATTTCCTTAGATAACGATGATGGCCTTGTCAGTGTGTAAATATTGCTAATCACAAAGATGTGCTATGAAACTGAGGTAGAACCCTAGCATTGTCTTATTCCGCCACTGAACTACGAGAAAGCCAACTTATGTGTTTACAGTGATGAAGGCCTTGTTCATATATAAAGGGTGTTAGTCACATAGATGTGCTATAGTGAGGTTGTTGAGCCATAGTAATGTCTTCTTCCGTCACTGAGCTAAGGGAAATAAAGCCGTAAAAGGATGACCGCTGTTAAGATACACGAACTACAGCAGCCTCAGTTCTGTCTTGGGTATTGTTAGTTTGCGTGTCGGTTAAGGGGTTAGAGAAAATAAGCATCTGATACCAAAAATAAGTTTTCATTCATCCACCCATCGCTCAGTTCATTTCTGCCCCATCACGAG
>JAGKTI010003454.1:37448-49948 GCA_018397915.1 Birgus latro
CTGACTTCCAATCCTCTGGGACTCTACCTTCCTCCCAGGCCAATCTGCACATTTTCCATATCCATTCAACTACTATCTCTCCCCCATGCTTCAACATTTTACCACACACTTCATCAAATCCTGGGGCTTTCCTCATTTTAACTTTCTTCATTGCTTCCACTATTTCCATCCTACTGATTCCTTCCTCTCTTCTCACCTCCCCCCTCCTCCCTGCCATTCCCCAGCCACTTTTATTTGCATTACTTTCATGCTCTCTGTTCATCATTTCCTTAAAGATTTCCTCCATCTACTCACTTTTCTCCCTTCTCCACTGGCAATATATGTACCATTTTTACCCTTCACTCGCTGACTTTCATCTTTATCACCCTGTCTAACTCTCTTTACCTCTTTCCAGAACATTTTCTTGCATTCCCTCCACTTTACACTCAAATTCCTTCCAAATTTCTCATCCACTCTCTTCTTACTCTCTCCTACTAATCTTTTCACCTTTCTCTTCCTCTCTACATGTAACTCCCTCTTCCGTCTAACAACTTCCTCCACCCCCCTTTTCTCATCCACTCACTATATGCTTTCTTCGTTTGCATCACAGCCTCTCTCACCTCTTCATTCCACCATGCTGTTCCTTGCAGCCCCCTTCGTCTTCTCTTCACCCCACACACCACTTCACATGTTGCACAGATTTCTTTTGTGAATATCGTGCACACACCTTTCAAGTCCCCCATCTGTTCAAAATGATATTTACCCAATCGTTCCTCCACTTCTCCCTTATATTCTATATTTTTTCTATCCTTTTGCAGCCTTTTTACCCTCCTTGAATGAACTACTTCCTTCTATCCTTCCCCACTCATACTCCTCCATTTCATTTGAACCTTGACTTTTTAAAACCTATTTCTCTCTTAAACAACAAAAGGTAACGAAAGTATATTATTACTTACTTAATATATGGTTTGTTGGAGAAGTAAGTGCATCATGCACAGTGATGAAACCGACATAATGTCTCCAGTCAAATGTCAATGCATATAAATGATGTATTCTGGAATTGTAATGGAAGTCCAAGGTGGCAGTAATTCAGTAAATGGGGTCTGCCAACAGTATTGTTGGAATTCGAATTTTGTGTGAGGGACATGAGGAACATCAACTGGGCTGAGGTCAGTTATAGCATTGGATAGAAATTTTAGATTTATTGGAAAAATATGAATTTTCCAGAATCGAGTTAAAATTAATTTAAGCTAATTTGCTTTTATTCTCCACACTAAATTCAGATCTCTGCATTACTTTCCGAGGACCCTGTATGATCCTACCTGAATTTACTATGCACTGAAAGATACACAGGAGAGAAGACTTAAACATGGACTTGCCTTTCTTCTGGTTCCTGTTCCCAAGATGATTAGAAGTGACGTGTCCAAATACTCCTCACTCTGTTGAGAGGAGGAAGGGATTAGCAAATTGATGATGATGACGCAATCAAAGATCTGACATTCATATACTCTTCACTCGAGTTGATGATGATGATGATGATGATGATGATGCAATCAAAGATATGGCATTCATATACCATGCTTAGTAGCTTGCACGCAGTTTCTACGAGCACAATATTCTGGAAACTGTTGTCGTCCGTGGGTGAACAGTATGACGGACGAGAAAAAATGTGAAGGCTTGGCTAATGGATGGTGGTGATGTATGAGGTGCTCTGGGAAGGGTATAAGAATACTGGATGAATGATTCTATGATGTATGAAAGCTCACTCTCATATTGTTTACTGTATAAGAAAAGAGCCTTTACAAGAAACTCATGATCAGCACCACAATAGCAGTAACTATAAAATGGCTAAAGTAACAGAAACCGGTCCAATTTCTTTCGTGCTTGGCGCTCTTGATTAAGAAATTATGTTGCAGTAATTTTATTTTCCTATTGACTACGACATGATTAACCAAAACAAAAAATTTCCCCCCCCCCCCAAAAAAAAAAATCATGCATGCTCACCGTTTTACACATCAAAAGTTCTCAAACAGATTTGATCGAGATCAAGCCGTGACTTACACCAGGCAGTTACCGTGAACAATAAGGTACAATGATTCTATTGCCTTAAAAGTATATTGTAATTATAATGGTTTTAAAAATGATATTTACTAAATACCATAATAGGTACATGAACATTGATTACCATGACTTTTTATTTCTTTTATTTTTTTACTGATCAATATGGCCGCAGATTCAAAGAAACTGGGATAAATATATATGGTTTTCTGAAGCAGAAAAAATATATAACTAGAACTCTGTAACTGTCGGACGGACAATCACTAGTAGTTTCCACCTACTGCTTCTTAGTGACCTTGACCCCATTGGGGAGATCCGTACTTTTTTTTTTCTATCAGCCGTGGTCCATGCTAGGACACATACCTGGGCCCTTCAGATTCCTTGCGCAGTCTCCAGTTGTCATGGAATCATCAGGACACCTTGAGGTCGAAAAAAAAACGCAATTACGTATATTTAATGCGTAGCCATAATTAAGAATTATCGCCATATGGGAAGGTATACCTAATATAAATGAGATCTGAAGACCCTAAGGTAACTTCCTGTGTAACATCAACGAGGAATCTGACAAAGGCGTCGAAGAACGCATGTGTGTGCTACTGTTTCTTACAATGACCTCTGCCCAACTAAGGAAATTTCGATATTTTTTTTTTTCCTATCAGCAATGGCTCATGCCAGGACACATAACCTGGGCCCTTCAGATCCCTTACCAGTCTCTGCCTCTCCTGGAATCGTTGTGAAATTCTGAAGCGAGAATAATAGTAATTCTAGCTAAAACAACAACCTCCACCCGCTACCTATAACAATTTTCAATTATCAGAACTTAAAAATATGCTGTACAACTCATCATCGTAGTTATTCGAGCACCAGTGACCATGAAATTCTGACCTCCCCCCCTCAAAAAAAAAAAAAAATAGTAGTGCTGCCCTACTAAGGACATAACCAAGGCATCACACCTTCGAAATCTGATGCATAGGGCCGCGGGTACACAGGGATCGAGGAGCGGCGAAGAATTGGGAATGTCGAAAGTAAGTGCTGTGGTTGGAAAATTTTCCCCATAGTTCTCTTACAGTGGAGCGTAAGTAACGCTTTGTCACTATAAGTGGTATGAATTTATCTCATATAGGTGGAGTGGGTGAAACATCTGCTGAGCTGCTAAATTTCCATTTTTTACCGTCTCTTATGCGGCAAGAAGAGTTAACTATCAATTCCTCACTCACGGACAGGCACTCTCACCCACCCCTGACCGCTCCTAATATAGTCACTTCTGTTGAATTCAATGTTGCAGAACCACCCTCCCACCTGTTTCATTCTGCTCTAGCGCACTGCCAGTGTAACCACAGCCTAAGCCTAAAACTGCCCAATATATGGCAGGAGTTCCGACTCCTCCATATAACTGATCATGTAGTAAATACATAAAATTATCTGATCATATAACGAACCACGTAAACATAACTGACAAGGAAGGAGAAAAAAAGAATAACTGCAATATATATGAATATGTAACAGCTCTTTAAATTCATCATACGACTGGACGTGCCGGCAGTGACATATATTTGGAATGTCACTGGCAGGTGATATGTATAAGCAGAGTTTTTTTTTTTTCCTGCGGGGGGGGGATATTTTCGGGACATTTTCAAGCAAGCTTGCCTATAATCTCTTCCTTCCCCGAAAATCTAGGATATTCACAAGTGGAATACCAGATATTTCCCTGTGGACATCCTTGCCGCCGACGATGTTAAACCAAGACCCCAAACAGCGCTAACACTATCTGCCTCCCGCTGGCCTGCCCACCATTTAGCACCTCCGAGGAACCCCTAACAACCCGACTACTCACACAGTCTTCAACAGTAATTAAAGTCTGCGAGAGCGGGGGTCATCTCATACGTTGGTGGGTGAGTGAGTTATGTAGGATGTTACGGTGAACAGATTGTAGGATGTAACTTAGAGGGTGTAATTACCTGCCTGATTCACTACCAACCAAGCTCTCCGGGAGATGGAGGGAGTAAGAGTAATATGGGTAAGAGGGATGAAAGACGACGAGTTATGAATGGAGGGAGGTAGGAGGGAAAGAGGAGAAATAAGAAAAATGCTAAAGGACGAGATATGCAAGAGGGAGGAAGTTGGAGATAAGGGAAAGGAGGAAAGAGAGGGACTAGAGGGGAAGAGAGGAGGAGGAATATGGATGAGGGATGAAATTGGAAAGCCGAAGGACGTCAGAGGGAGGATGTGCAGGAGTGATATATGAAGAAGGAAAATAGTGGAAGAGAAAGCTAACAGGAATGTGAGAGCCAGGGAGAGAAAATAGGAAAAAATTGGTGAGTAGGAAGAATAAGGGACCGATGGATGTAAGGCAGAGGGAGACGTGAATGGCATGAAGAGGTGGTAGAAAGAGATGCGAGAGGCTGAGAGAGGAATGAGAAGCGATAGGAATGATAGCAAAATAAGAGAGGAATGGAGAGGAGTAGGAGGGCTGAGAGGAGGAGGAAGAGGCGGTAATGGAATTAGGGAGGGGCGTAAGGGATGAGTAAGTCTAGATAGGACAGGAGAATGCGGTGAAAGATGAAAGGAGCGAGGGAGGGAGGGAGAGAGGGGACTAAGGTGAAAGAGGAAAGAGGAGGAGACAGAAGGTAAGGATAGTAAAGACTGAAATGAACGTGATGAGAGAGGAAGGGAAGGTTGGAATAGGACGTGAGAGGAAGGCAGAAAACTGAGTGTACAGTGGAGTACAAAGGAAAGCAAGTAGCAACAGGAGGCCCTCTCCCACCCCACCAGACCGACGAAACTCTCCAGCCAAAGCCGACAGGAAATAGTGAGAATGACCTCCATGCAACATAGAAAACCTGTAATGGAAATTTCATAGAACAGTGGGAAAGGAAACTACCTGCAGTGATAAGTAACATTATGTCAACAAAATTTATCGATGTTGTTGTTTGGTTGCGTCATTCAGGCTCTGATAAAAAAAAAAAAAAAAGTTACGCAATCCAGGCTCTGAAAAATAAAATAAAAAAGTCAAAGAAACATGTTATTCAGGAATGAACTTATTTCAATGGGATTTAAATGACAGATACTTGTTGAAGCGATTTTTAAGGGTTAGTACTGTATCACAGTTTACTACAATGGAGGGCAGCGTGTTCCATATTTTTACAACTCTATTGAAGAAGATAGGCTTAGCTCTATGTGATTAGTCTAGTCATATTATCACCATACAATGGTATACCCATCACAAAGCAAAAGTAATTATTTTACTACCAATCAACTCAGAAAAGCTCCTAGTTTAACATATGAAAAATCCCATTAAATTCCGGAAGGGGAACATGTCCTAATTTGCATAAATCCAAGATGGCCACCAAAGAGATCATTTCCATAGAATATTAACAAAAAACAATAAATTTTTGGTAAAAAAGGAATACATTGGTCATTTTGTATTGTAATTATCACCACAGATCATAAGAGAACAATGTGAATTGCTTTAAGGGCCATATTCCTTTTTTTTTTTAATGCGTTTTTGCCTCCTGATATTCAATTATTACCGCGAGATAAAAAAGCACGTCTTCTGTATTTCTAGTTAACATAGCAATATCGCTCATGAGCTTCAAGGATGGTGACCAAATTTATTTATACAATCCTCAGCGGATGAAGGGACAGTCACCGAAGCTGCAGAGCCCGTGAGACGGGCCTTACACTGTGTTGGAGAGCCTATCAGACGTAACGTACAGCCGCCAGCACTGATACCTGTTACAGTGGCTGGCGCGTTGTGGTAGATGTGGCACCACCGTGTTTGTTTACTTCTTAGCTTCAGAGTATGAATGGACTGGCAAACCCCATTATTATGATCATCACGCCATTCGAGATTCCCTTCTACATAAGCTAAAGTAGTTGGTATATAAATATATATCTGCATTTTGCATCCATACGAAATGTAGTTGCACCACTTATTATGTATATATTTAGATGTGTATTATTCACTGGATAGATGTATCAGATGTGGTTCAGGCTGGGTGAAACATGAGTGCAATATAGAAACCAGATCAGAAGACATATTGTTATGCCAGCAAGTTAAAGCTAATGTGCACACAACAAAACGAATATAGATATTCAGTATGTTACACATAACAATATTTCTGCATAATTTGTCATGTACAAATATCAGGCATGGAGACAGAGGGGGTTAGAACGGTTCGAACGAATCCACCTTTCCCGATAAAAGTCGACTCGGATGTTCATGTAAATATTTATTTCTGGACTCTTTCGTGCATTTTAAATGCAGGACGGTAATATGATTCCTGAAATGACCGTGAAACAAGTGTTCATGTTATAGAAACCCTCTTTTTTTCACCCTGGTACACTCCCCATTCTTTCTCCTGCCTCTTTGCACACCTTCTACTAGACTTTCTCTCTCTCTCTCTCTCTCTCTCTCTCTCTCTCTCTCTCTCTCTCTCTCTCTCTCTCTCTCTCGTACTAAATGCTTCTACAGTAACATTACTAAATTTTCTGATACGGCTTCACTGAATTAAAGGTTAAATATACCCATACAATGATCACTTGTACTAAATTCTTTTACAGTAACATTACTAAATTTTCTGATGTGGCTAAGACAAGATCTAAATGTTATCTCCATATGTTGGATAATATACAGAATGATATAATGAGCTTTCCTGCAAGACTGTATATAGTTCTGACCGAGTTTGTGAAGACAGGGTTGCTCCCCATTTTGGAACTGTTAAATCAAAATCTTGAAATATTAGAGTGCTGTGCATACAGGAGATTTCGGTGATTTGACTGTAGATTTAATTGCTGATGTTGAGTGACTGTCCGGGTGGACGATGAAAGAACCCAAGTGTGATTGGTATGACAAGATTCATTTCTAAGCTGAATGTAAATGCTGTCAATATTTTCAGCAGATGGCTTAGTAATTATGACTTAATGGAATCCTTATGTAATATCCAACAGCACACTGTATCCTGCTCCGTCCAACCTTTTGCTACTGAAAGTGTACTAACTTGGTAAATTAAACCTACTGAAAAATCCCTTTTTTGTGTAGTTAGCCACGATTGTGTTATACTAATTACATCATAATATTCAGAAGAGACAAGAGCCTCTAAATCAGAAAATTTAGAATGCAGACTATAATGTTTGTTATCAGATCGAATGATGTCTAAGTTCATCCCTGTGATTATTTTTTCTCCAAAATCAATGTACTGCAACAGTAAGGAAACGACCAAGACGGGCAGAACCAAGTTCATTGAAGTGTAGTCCGTGTTTGAAAATGGTTTCTACTGCCCGTAAAAGTGGTTCCTTGTGTCAATGAACTCCACACTTTCCTGCAGACAAAATGGTTTGACCCTGTTATTTATACTGAACGCTTTACTGAAGAGCACATTCCCAGCATCAGTCCTTGGGAGTATGCCCGAAAGTAATATATTAATTTCCTCCTTGTAGTGCCGGATCATCTTTCTGTATTTCTCTATATCAGATCCTCGAATCAGGTTTGTTCGACATCATTGGTACCTGTATGAATACTACCAAGGCTATCACCGCTGCGTTCCCGAAAACAGCATACACAGCCTCAGTTACGTCATCTTCTTCTGCATCTCGGATACAAAACCACTTTCTTTTATAAGATACCCTGCTGCAAAATTCCACCATTTGACCAGGGATGATGAAATCCTTCACAACACATGCCTCACGTGGCCCTTGCTCTATTTCTTCAGGAATCTGAAATGTATTGCGTATTGTTACCGGAATGATTTTTCTTTTTCTCTCAAACCTTTCACCATTCTGCACTGGTTGCAACTCATCCTATATGGTGGGGGTAGAACTGACTACAGTGGGAGGAGGATATTGAACTTTACTCTTACTCTGGACAGCACCAGCTGTTGGCCAGGCAGTGACATTACCCTCTACACTGCGTCTGACGATATTCACAGTAAACTTCTGCAGCATGTAAACTTTTCAGGTATGACTGTTAATTTTGTTAGTAGCCTCAGTCAGTTTGGTTTCTAGGCCTTGATGTAGTTTGCACATCCTGCAAACAAAAGATGAGTCTATATAAGAGGATCCAGTAAACCTACTAGGGCAGGCTACCCAAATAATGTTCCGGTGGCATTCTGTAATTCATCGTTACTGTGAAGGCTTATATGGGAAAAATAGCTGAATATTACTCATTAACAACTGGAGGAGATAAAGGAACAAAATGCAGTTAATTTTACATTATTTAGAAGCAAAATAAGTACGATTTATAGAGTAGTTACAGGTGAAGGTTTTGCTGCTGTATAACTGTACAGGAATGGCTACCTTATTGTTAGTAATATACCTGAAAAGGATATGTTATTAATTTGTTAATAATCTGTTACAAACAAAGAAATGCAATGAAAAGGATGGTAACCGTTATCAGGAATGATGAAATGAATATATACACTATGATCTAAAATATAGGAAAAATAAAATGTCACAACACAGATACAATATATAAATAGTTTCACGTCATTATAACAGATAACAAACAAATGCAATCTCACCTGAAATATAAGAGCAATGAAAAGTCACAGCACGAACAGAGAATTAAAGTTTTCTGTTATTATAACACAATGTAAATAAAGAATCAATTGATGTCTAAAAATATTATGACACAATTCGTGTTTAGTTTAAGAGCATTTGCTGACAGTTGATTTACTATTGTGTTATAAACTCTAAATTGAAAACCAAACAATTCCTGCAATGAGAGAACAAGAAGAAATAGGCTACATACTAACACTTAATTATGGTTGTAACTAGAACCCACCTAAATAATTTTATACTGTACCTGAAAGAGAGTTGGGTTAATACAGATAATTATATCCGTATAATTAGTGACGTCTAGATGGAAGAACAGAGGCCTGAGTATACCTAAAATGCAAAACCACACAAACACAGCAATGCACAGGTATACAGTGTGATGCTTGCCTGCAAAATAATATAATGTTCCTTGCTAATGATAATATATGAAAGTACAATTTTATCTTACTTGTACAGAATTAAGAGCTACAAACGTTTCTAGTCTTTTTGCCCGTGAGGCACTTTCTCCTGCGGGGGTCTTTCGGGCTTCGCCCTCGTACCCTGGCTTGGAGTGAATGTTTACCGAGACTTATAAGTCAAAAACTGCTGCTAAGCTGTTTCTTTTACATCTAATTATGCATTGGAAGTAAGGTCAAAACTCCTTCACATTTCTTTTCGAGTTCAAAGTACTGTGTGGCATCAAAAATGATGTGCTTACAGGGATTTTTGTCGTGCAGTCAACTCAGAGCACCTCATGGTACATGAAGGTCAGTGAAAAAGCAGGTACAGTACAAAGTCGGCACACAGGAAGACGCTGACAGATACGATGTACAGTACATGCGATTTGCTCAGAGCAAATGAGCACCTCAGTGAATTTGATAAAAACGAATCATCTCAACAGAATCTCACCAGTCGAATTTAAACGTTTCGGAGCACCGAAATCGAGAATTGAAGGAGGATTGTCTACACTTTCGTTTCATCTCTAACGGCTGGTTTGAAGCAGGCATGCCAGCTCTAGCAAGATTCGACCGCTCAGTGTAATCCAATGGGGACAAAGCAGCCTGAAACTGGCCCTCAATTAAAACCCTGCTAATGAGATTTTATTTAACACCCCATGGGAACTCAACGGCTGTGGACACGGGGTTCCATCTATCTGAACGACCAATTTCATTTTTTTTGACACACACACACACACACACACACACACACTTTACTCAGCATATTAGATATTTCCCTTTCAATAATCACTGTCAGTAGAAAAATAGCTGTTGGGCAAAAACACCAAAACTCACTTGGTATCGAAAATGTAAACAAACTTTGATGTAATTACTCGGTTCAGAAATATATTCGTTTATATTTACAAAATACTGAATAAGTAATTTAATGAAAAACACTACCTTGATCCACTGTTATTGAAATCGTTGAGGGGGGAGGGATAGTAGAGTGAAAGGAACAATAATGACTGGTAAGAAGAAAAGCAAGAAAAAGTGAAATTGATTTTTTTTTTTAAAATGTCATGGGGTGCTCTATTAATGCATCTTGCATCTCCTGACTCAGGTGAAAATCATTGCATATTAAAATGTACACAGGTCAAAAACTAAAATGATGATCAGCAGTATAAGCATCCACATTTTCTTTAGCAACGATGATACACTATTTCTTTTAACCTCAGGAAATTTTGAAGTTGTATAAATACAGAGAACCGAAGTGTAATGTCACGTAACCACGACAACCGCAGTGCTGGTTGTAATCAGGCATTGTGGCTTTTACAGTATCATTTGTTGTTCTTTCTTCTTGGAGAATGGAATCGAAATGTAGGTGCGAAAACCACAGTAAATGTATTCATAATTAAACCTTCTCTTACTCTAGTGATGTAATATTAGGTAAAGTTAAGGAAAGCATCAAAGTCCACAAAACTAGGGTGTCTGGATTGTGTTAGATTTGGCTGCAAACTTTTTCGTGCTATATATCTTTTCTTTTCTTTTCTTTATGGTAACATTTAAATTATAATTGCTGACAGAAATAACGTTTCTTTATACAGCCATCTCTTTTTTTTCTGACTTCCGAAGCTTAAGTTGGTGAATATACTGTACTATCAGGCGATAAGAACAGCAATTTGGTTCTGTGACACATAGACAGCACACTACTATTCAGTACAATATAGATTTGAAAGAAAATCTGAGTTAAGCAATTACCCTTATCAGTCTAGCAGATACTGTTGTACCAATTACCTTTTCAACTGCTTCATCTGACTGTTTTTTTTTGCCACAGTACAGTATGATTATTGGGCCACACTGCTGTATAAACACTGTGTGCCCAGTAGCCAGTTTAAGGTTCATTTACTATTACTTCAAGTTGTATAGGTTCCCATGGGGTTTGTTCACAGGCAAAACTACAGTAAGGTCAGGTCTAGTGGCAGCCTGTGATAGTTAGGTCTAGTGGCAGTCTGTGTTAGTTAAGTCCAGTGGTAGTCTGTGTTAGTCAGGTCAAAATTTGATCTGGCTGGGTTAGCACCAGCTAGGTTGATTTGGTTTGGTAAGGTTAAGTTTAGTGGTAGACTAGTAATATTATGAATGATTATTTTAGCAAATGGTATCGTTAGTAGGCTACTGCATTTAACTTTAAAATAAAACTCTTGTATACAGTTTTACCAAGAGTTCTGCATAATACCCGAGACATCTTGGTTGATATTTACTCTACTTCGGTATCTTACTGGTTTAAAAATGCCATTTTTGTATGTTTCCTTCTCACCGGAACTCTTTTTGCCATTTTTATTTCAATGACATTTAACTATTTTTTTTTTTTTTTTACCGTGGAATGGAATAACAATTTAAAAGTTACTTTCAGGTGCTACGTAGAATTAAGGAAAACAAGATCTACTAAAATGAGATCCCAGCATAAAGAAACTTAATTCTGCCAGCAATGATAATAAAATGCTTTCATGGAATAACGAAAATAGACATAGTAAGAAAATTTTTGCAGCCAAGCTTGACACATTCCAGACACCCTAGGTTTGTTGACTTTGTTTAATGGCTAACCTTAACTTTACCTAATATTACACCATTAGAGTAAGGGAAGGTTGATATTCCAGAAGAAAGAAACAAGAGACGATTATGGTAAATGCCTCAATGCCGGATGTTTGTTTTGAACCAGCAGATCGTTGCCCTGGTAATGTAACGTCAGTACTTAGGCTCCCTCTTGTGAGGATCTGTTGCCACAAATCTTACGTCCCTCTCTACTACACAAATGTCCACACGTACTCCACGGCCCCACAGTTGCTACGGAGGCCCCAGGTCCCAGTACAGGCCACATTTTTGGTTCCAGTTTCCTGCGACAGCCGCGGCGGCGGGGAGACCACCACACCCACGTCCTACACCCGTGCCAACTGATGGCTGTTTTCATATGCAAATTCAGTCCAACTCTTCTTATTCTAGTTCATTAGTCGCACGGGCAGTGAGCAGAGCCAGTGGAACAAACGGGAGATTTAACTTGACTCCCACCAAATTTATTGAACTGAATAAAACTGTTTCGGTGCCAGCTTTCCTACCAGTAATTGACGTGACAGATAAATGAATCGAGTTTCAGCTACAGCAACATGATGATATGATTGGCTGCCCATATACAGTCTTTGTACATTTATAACTAGGGAGGTAGCGTCATTCTGATGTTGTTGTTGCTGTTGCTACTGTTATTGTTGTTGTTGCTGTTGTTGCTGTGGCTGCGGCGCCAAGCTCATTTAAACATGAACCCAGTTGTATTTTTCTTACAGCTCATCGTCCCTCTTTCGTGGAATAGGGAGAAAGCAGAGGAAAGTTTGTATAACCAGGCTGGGTTATATCGGTGCCACCACGTGAAGGAGTTCTTTTCCAGTACCATGGCATTGTGATCTGTTAAGCATATACTGCTTGAGAATAACTGACTTTACATAA
>JAGKTI010003454.1:54948-57462 GCA_018397915.1 Birgus latro
ATCCCATGATAATTACATGTCAGTGAAAACTTACAACACTTACAAAAAAGGCTAATATTCACAACCATTCGTCTGGTAATGGTAGGGTGGTGGATTTCTTTGTGTTATGGGAACATTTTTCCTGAAATTGGTTGGAGGAATTGACTAGTGGCCGGAGGGTTTGCAGAACGAATTTTTCACATACTGATTTTGATGATACAGTTTACGTAGTTCTACTACAGATGTAAGTCACTGCTGCCAAGTTTTATTTTATTTATTTTTTTTTCAAGCGAAGTGGTAAGTGCTGCTATCCACAAATTCGTTTTAGTGTTAGGATTTAATTCCTGGTGCAGGCAGCTTTCCCCACTCGATTCAGGTGTCAATTCACCATCTGTTGGTTGGTTGTTAAAGGAGTACCAAGGGTGACACCTACAGGAGGTAACTGTGGTGATGTGGATTACACAGTGGTTTTGTATCCCTGAACAGTCCATGAATACCCGCCATAGGTCCACGTTATTTAGGTAAGCACCGTGGCTAAGAGTCTCATGGCGTCTTCCACCGTCTTTAGACAATATTTGCCCCGCCATAACACTTAAGTCCTGTGATATTCACGTCCCCACCTGATTCTTCATCTTCCTTCCTTGTCCTCCCGACTTTGTGACAAACTCTGCAGTAAGTGGAGGGATTTTCTCGTCAGTCATGAATATATACGGAACAACAGCCTTTGTTTGCAGTCAGTTAATTCCTATTCTAAGCCTCAGTAGAGAAGTTGTGCATGATGTAGCTAAACCAACCTTTCACCATTAAGATGTGAGACTGACAGCCAATTGTGTGAAGTGTGTGTGTGGATGTGAGGTCCTCTGTTGTTGTGTAGATGGGCTTTCGAATTTCATGTAAAGGAACTGGAGCAGAAGATCATAGATGGATGACACACACACACACACACACACACACACACAGAGTTCGTAGTTTAATAGACCATTTCGACAACGGATTTTCTGACAACTATGCTGGTGTGAGAAAAGTTTGCAGTCAACGAATACAGCTCTTTGTGCAGGTCTGGACAGCAAAAATTCGCAAAAAATCATGTCATTCACTGGCCGGCACCCTGACAGTTATCCTGTCACACTTTCGTTTTGACTCGTGGCACCATGACAGGTTTTCACGTATGACTGACTCCCTCGCCATCAAGTCAACAACACAGGCTGTCCAACCGACCCCAGGGAGATCATCACATCAATACCAGGGATCAGAGGTCACGTGTAAGGTTGGGAGGCCAAATCAGACAAGAAATAAGATGAAAACAGTAGTCATAGTCTTACTTCAATTAGATCTTGTAGGGGTTCACACTTTTTCAGCTTTATCCCTGGGATATGGAAGAAGACAGATCCAGCGACAATATATAGGCTTTAAAAATAGTTTAGTGGGCGTCCGCATGTGTATATCAATGTATGTTGAGTCACCTGAGGACAGCAAAGCATCAAATGAACGGACGGTAGGTGCCCACACCTACCACATTTATGTGTAATTTCATGCAAATATCAATCACGGACATTAAATCAGGAGGAGTATTTAATCAAGTAATTAGGCCAATATAATTAACAAGATTATACAAATCACACATATGAAACCCAAGCAGATGTAAATCCTCCTCCTCCTCCTCCTCCTCCTCCTCATCATCATCATCATCATCATCATTATCATCATGCCCCCTTTCCAGCCTAAGGATCGGATTTGGTGAATATAACATACATATGGAAAGACACAGCACGAATAATATAGATTACAAGCAAATGTATACCAAAGGCAAAAATGTATCAAGCCAACACAAAAATTAAATAAACATATAGCAAGACAAATATACATTCCAAGCCGGGTTCCCGTCATTGCCAGGGTAAAAAAAACACACACACACACACAAAAAGAAGCTATGACTGTGCATACCAGAATCGTCTGAGATCCTGTGGGGGAACCCCTCTGTGGGAGACGACCCCTGGAGTCCCATTTTACCCACTGATCCTATGTTTTCCCTTGGATCCATATCCTCAGTGATATACGAGTATTCCTCAATTATCCATTCACTCTGTGGTAGGTGGTGGCATCCATCATCCACCCACATGATGTAGTGCCGTCTACTTCTTCCTACACGTTTATCGTTTTGTTTCTGTCGTCCCTCCAGTTTCCCTACTTCTTCCTTCCCTTCCTTTAACTTCTCTCCAGTTCATGTGTGTCTGCATTGGGTGACAGGATGAATAGTTTACTGGAACCCAAGAAATCCTCTACAGTGCTGCATGGTGAACACGTAGCCAGATCACGGAAGGCATGGGAGCCTACCATGGTGCTCCTTTTAGCTGGGTGGAGACACACATATCCGGCATCCACCCAAGAACCAAATCTTCACGCGTATCCCAGGGAACATCAGTTCACTGCATGGGACGGCCCTGCAGGCAGTTACTTGTCTGTAGTTGATGGGTCTGCTCAGCCAGATAGACTGGGGTTGGTCAACAATAATAACAGCCTATTCGCCTCATGGAC
>JAGKTI010003455.1:0-15447 GCA_018397915.1 Birgus latro
TTTTTTCATGCATGGTTTTAAGTGCACCAGCTATGAAAAAGGTGAATCATTCATCATCATTCATTCATCATTTCGTTTTTGAAGGCTGCAACATGCTTGCATGCGTCGGCCTTTTTGGATTGGAGCGTGTAGCATTTTATGACCGGATGCCCTTCATGATGTCTACCAATGACCCTTGGGTGGATTCGATCCTCCGACCCTACGGCCAGAGCGGAGTGCTCTAACCCACTGAGCCACGGCTGCCTTTGATTATTGTGCAAGATGATTACCATAAAGATTTTCATGTCTAACCTGTTTTCAGCATACAGTAAATGTGTTAAAAAAATTCCCTAAATGTTAATCATAATTTCCTGCTTTCAATTTAATTTTTTCATGCATGGTTTTTAAGTGCACCATCTATGAAAATGGTGAATGCCAGTGAATTTCATGTCCGGTCATAACCTAACCTAACCTAACCTAACCATTTTTCTGGTAAGAATTTACATCATTAACTGTACTTGATGCTTTGTATCCAATAATTTAGTGCATAAAATGTGAGAAAAGATGATTTCCATGTCCGATACTTACTTATACTATGCTGGCAAGTTCTGACCACCTATGCCTCACTCACCTCTAAATCATCATTTTTTGGTTAAAATTCAATTCATGCTTTGTGTGCATTATTTATGTGAAAAAGGACCTAAATAAGTGCTATACATGTCTGGTAGGGAGGCAGGAAGATAGTTTTCTGATTTAGGTTAAGTTAGGTTAGGGTCATGAATGACCAGTGCTGGAGCTTCAGGCCCAATATTCGGACAAGACCACTGTCCGGACATGCCTTTGGCTCTATTACGTCGAATAGTGGAGGGATTACTGTATTGTGATACCAACTCTAACGTATGGAATTGAAGCTTGGACCTTGTTGGAGGGACACAAGTCAAGGGTGAGGGCAGTGAAATGAGTTATTTGAGAGGAATATGTGGAGTCACATGGAGAGACAGAATGACAAATGAGGAAGTGAAAGAGTATTGTGATGTGGATGTGGATATGATAGGAAATGTCATGAGAAACACATTGAGGTGGTTTGGCCATGTGGAGAGGATGGAGAATGAGAGACTGACAAGGAGAGTGTATGTGAGTGAGGTGGAGGGGAGGAAAGGGAGGGGGAGGCAAAGGATGAGGTGGAGGGACAGAGTGGTGAGGTATATGAGAGAGGGGGGTGTGAGTTGGGAGCAGGGCAGTGAAATGACAGGGGACAGGGCAACATAAAGGCAATCTGTTTGTGGCCACCCCTTATGGGATTAAGGCATCTGGCAATAGATAGATATTTCTCTGGTGTGTGTGTGCATAATACACTGTCCTGTTAGCAAAAGAAAACAACCTAGCATCCAGTTTTTCTGTCATGATATTTCCCTGGTGGCTTTGTGCATAATACATTTTCCTGTTAGCAAAAGAAAGCAACCTAGCATCCAGTTTAACTGTTATAATTCCCTGGTGCCTTTATGCAAGGTTTAAATGAATTCGCAATAGCATGGTTCATGGCCTCAACACCAAAATGTATTTTTATCTCATTTACACAAAGGATAGACCTGTACAGGATTATAGGGAAACTAAATTATGAGAATTTTTCCTTATTTCACAAAACTCATCCGGTGATCAGTGTAGGCTGTAATATGCAAGTGATGCACAATCCTCATTGAACAAGATTAAATTTCTGTGCACTGTATAAGACGCAACTTCTTTAACATTGCAAAATCACTGAATTACAGGTCAACCTTGCTATACAATCGAGCATGGGGATCGGAAAGATTATGAAGGCAAAACTAACAATCATATATCGAAAAATGGTACTTCACAGAGGAGCATAGCCCCTGTAAAAGTGAACATGGCACTCATATACATCATTAAAAAGAAAAGGGGATGCTATACAATGTTAAGATCACGTAAGTGAAATGGTAGGAGGTGGTGGCTTGGTAGTAAGTGGTGGCAAGCATCATCCACTCACCTGATGTAGTCCTGCCTACTTCTTCCTTCACCTTTATCATTCTTTTTCTGTCTTTGCCCTCTTCTCTTCCTATTTCTCCCATCTTTCCTGTTGCTTATTATTACTCTTCTTGGCTTTTCAGGCAGCTTTACATTAAGTGACAAGCTTAATGGTTTCCGGTAAGCCAGGAAACCATTTACATTACAGGGTGGTTACCATATAACCAACCCGTACATGTTCCCTACATGTCAACAAGTGCGTTGGCAGAGAATTAATGCCCCTCCCCATAAAAAAACTAACTCAAAAACAAATGCCCACCCCTTACAGGATTAAGGCATCTGGCAGTAGATAAAGGGAATGATCACATATGAGTTGATCATAAAACATGGGTGATTTGTAATTGATTTCCTATGTAAAACTTAATTATTTGCTGCTCAGATCATTTGCTGCATCTGAGCATTCACTTCTACTGATAACTGCACTGGTGTAGTAATGTAAATCAAAACCATGTCAAAAGGTAATTTAAAAAGGCAGATTAGTATAGAAATCAACAGATCAATATTCTCTACATAAACATGATTTAGTATCGACTAATACCGGTATGCTGCAGTTGGTCTTTGACTCTATTATGAGAGAAAGAGAGAGAGAGACATAACAGCTCAGTTGACATTATAACAACTAATAGTGATAGTTACATCCACCTTTCTCTAACAAATACATCAATCACCACTCCTAACATATAACAGAAGTACTGTGCCAACAGTAGATAGATGTAAGTGAAGGAGGTGGGGTTTTTTATGGAATAAGGAAAATAAATAAGAATAAAGGGATATATTTCTAAAATTACTTCAATATCAATTTAGTGCAAAAAATGAGAAACATTCAGAGAATTATTACAAATTTTATATTCACGATGGCAGAACAGATGGTCAAGAATGTCGATATATATACTTATGAGGAAGTTGTGAAACAAAGGGTCATCTGGTTGCTCTTCGTGAAAAACTAATGAAGGAAAGCGGCGGAAACTTGCATATATATACCAACACTACACTTCACTCTGTGGTTAGCTGGGTGATTTATTTTATTCCCATGGATGGGCAATTCATATTGCAGATACGTGAAAAATCATGCTGGTCTATCACAAATATGTAATAATGTATACAGTACAAAGGTTAAGAAACTTGTATTGGAGAAGATTTGACTGCACAGAATATTCCCCTATTACACACAATTTCACCATACAACTAACCTAAATGTGACAAGCAGCTGGTCAGGTCCAAAACATTTGCATTACACAAGATGAACATACACAATGTGAAACATGGTCCTGAATGACCTAAATTTGGTATTTTCAACCAATATGCAACACTTGTTCCCACAGCACAAAACAATATGACTGTGTGGAGGATCACCATGCACTTTCTTCTCCCTCTTCCCACAACCAAGCCCATCTACTATCACAGTTTATTAACCAGCCGAGTCCCAACGACGTACGATGCACGTCACTACTTTTTTCTGTGGACAGACCCAACGACGTACATCATACGTCAAGCAATTGCAAGGCCCATTGTGTGCACAATTTTCAACACTCGTGGGTGATTTTTGGTGGGCATATGTGGGAGATAATCCTCTACCTGTTGTCAAGCGGGGATACTGCCTGGCCCCTCCTAACCCCCCCTTCCCCCTCACACTGGGCAATTCACCTGTTAGCAGTAACTTAGCCAGTAAAGGTATGTTGCCCCACGGGCTCTCTAATGACGAAATTCACGGTGAAAGTGATTCCTGAGGTGAAGGACAAAGAAATAAAGAAGCTAGAGGTAGAAACAAACACAAGTGATGAGGTGGTAATGTCGTAAAGGACGATGCCATATACTGGGGTTTTGGGTAAGTGAACAATGCTTATAAACGCCTATATTATTGTGTGAAAACCATTATAGACTTTTACTACACATAAATTCGTACCAAATGAAATAAATACGTAATTTAAAGTGGCTTGAATTAGTCAACCCTTCCATAGTTCATTTTCTTAGCCAGGTACCATGAAAAAGAAGGAAAACATAAGGTTGAATGACACCTATATCAACATTTTTTTACCTCAGGATAGCGATTTCACCATGAATTTTCAATGTTTCTCACCAAAAGCGAAGGTTTCAGCCAAAAAACAAAAAGTTGAAAATCAGTCGGGATCTGGGGGTAGGCTAGGTAAAAAACCGGTCGGGACTCAGCGGGTTAAAGTACAGTGTGTTAATAAATGTGTTTATCAGTATTTTGGTAAGTATTCTTATTAATATTTGATACTTTTATAGCCAATTTCAGGAAGTGAAGGACTAGCTTTGGGTGGTCACCGAAGGTAACACTGGGGAAAGTTGGGACAAAATCCTTTTAATCTCGTTGGCTTTTCTTTCGATAAAACAAAATTCTCATAATTGAAACACCTGGAGGAGACCAAATTGTCACGGTGCAGGCATTTATTCTGTTGCTTTACAAAAAATTTTCTAATGTAAACTCAGTGAGAACAAACAGTGTCAGATAGTGCTGTAATAAATGTTAACAACAAATACCCACAGAATATTAAACAGACAAACTTAGGAATCCCTTACACTTTGCACTGACATGAAATCCACTCATTCATGTGAAAAATGGTCAAACAATTTGTGTCCATGTTTACATTCTAATTAACAATGATGATGATAGTAAAAACACATAAGTGTCACATATTTTATTTATTCAGTTTACATGTAGAGTGTAGTATATACAGCAAGGTTAGATAATATCAGTTCCACTGAATCAATGTATTATCACTACACTGATTTTAGTGGATAAAAATTTTTGCATAATCAAGAATTCTTGGAATACTTTGTATTCGGTGAATATTTTTTCATGTGGCATATAATGAATGGATGAGGAACAGGGGTGACGAAGAAGCTGAGAGACGGACGAGAGAGTTATATGTAGTGAGGAGGAATGAGGTGAAAAGATTAGTAAGAGAGAGTAAGAAGAGAGTGGATGAGGAATTTGGAAGGAATTTGAGTGCAAAGCGGAGGGAATGTAAGAAAATGTTCTGGAAGGAGGTAAAGAGAGCTAGACAGGGTGCCAACGAAGTCAGTGGGGGTGTGAAAGATAAAAATGGTAGATTACTAGTGGTAGGTGGTGGCGACCATCATCCACTCACTTGATGTAGTGCTGCCTACTTCTTCCTTAGCCTTTATCATTCTTTTTCTGTGCCTGCCCTCTTTTCTTCCTATTTCTCCTATATTTCCTGTCACTTCTTACTGCTTTTCTTTCCTTTACAGGTGGCATTACATTGAGTGACAAGCCAAATGGTTTCCTGTAAGCCAAGCAACCATTTACAACGCTGGGTGGTAACCATATAACCAAACCATATGTGCTCCCTACGTGTCAACAAGTGGGTTGGTGGAGGGTTAGTGCCCCTCCCCGTAAAAAAAAATAACTCAAAGTCAAATGGCCACCCCTTACGGGATTATGGTGTCTGGCAATAGATAGATAGATAGATAGACTAGTGGAGAAGGGAGAAAAAGTAAACAGATGGAGAGAACACTTTAATGAACTGTTGAACATAGAGAATGAAAGTAATGCGAGTATAAGTGGCTGGGGAATGGCTGGGAGAAGAAGGGTTGTGAGAAGAGAGGAAAAAATCACCAGGATGGAAGTGGTGGAAGCACTGAAGATATGTAAAATGGGGAAAGCCCCAGGAATTGATGGAGTGTGTGGTGAAATGCTGAAGCATGGGGGAGAGATAGTAATAAAATGGATGTGGAAGGTGTGCAGATTGGCTTGGGAGGAGGGTAGAGTCCCGGAGGATTGGAAGTCAGGTATAATTATTCATCTGTACAAAGGAAAAGGGGAAAAAGCAGTGTGTGGTAATCATAGGGACATTTGCCTTCTCAGTGTAATAGGAAAAGTATAAGGTAGGATACTTATTGACAGTATATGGTAGGATACTTATTGACAGAGTTAGGAAAATTAATAAGGAATTAGTTGGAGAAGAACAAGGGAGGTTTTAGGAAGGGAAGAGGTTGTGTAGACCAGATATTCATTCTTAGATCCTTAGTGGAAAAGTTTCTAGAGAAGGGCAAGAAGTTGTATGCAGCCTTCATGGATCTGGAGAAAGCATATGACAGGGTGGATAGACAAGGTTTGTGGAAGGTATTAAGAATATATGGAGTGGATGGGAAGTTGTTGAAGGCAGTGAAGAGTATGTATGAGGGTGCTAAGGCTGCAGTGCGTGTGGATGGCAAACTGAGTGAATCTTTCCATTTGAAGGTTGGATTGAAACAAGGATGTGTCATGTCTCCATGGTTGTTCAATCTGTATATGGATGGGGTTATAAAAGAGATACAAGGTCGGGCAGTGGATGTTGGAGCGGCCCTAGTGAGAGAGGGCAGTGTTTGGAAACTCTCTGTACTGTTGTTTGCAGATGATACAGTGTTGTTAAGCGAAGACGAAGGGGAGCTACAAGGCTTGGTAGATGAGTTTGGGAGAGTGTGTAAGAAACGGAATCTAAAGGTGAATGTAGGAAAGAGTAAAGTGATGGTCTTCGAGAAAAGTAAAGTCAGTGAATGTACAGTGAGATTGGATGGGAAGGATATGGAGAATGTGAGTGAATTTAAGTACTTGGGCAGTGTGAGGAGTAAGGATGGAAGTCTGGAGGGTGAAGTGCTCGAAAGGGTGCAGCAGGGAAGGAAGGTTGCTGGTTCGTTGAAAGCAGTGATAAGAAACAGGGAGGTGAACATGGAAGTGAAAAAGTTGTTACATGACAGTATTGTGATACCAACTCTGACATATGAAAGTGAAGCTTGGACCCTGTTGGAAGGACAGAAGTCAAGAGTGAGAGCAGTGGAAATGAGTTATTTGAGAGGAGCATGTGGAGTCACATGGAGAGACAGACTAACAAATGAGGAAGTGAAGGAGCGTTGTGGTGTGGTTGAGGATGTGATGGGAAGCGTTAGGAGAAACACGTTAAGGTGGTTTGGGCATGTGGAGAGGATGGAGAGTGAAAGACTGACGAGGAGAGTGTATATGAGTGAGGTGGAGAGGGCGAGAGGGAGGGAGAGGCCAAGGATGAGATGGAGGTATGGAGTGGAGAGGTATATGAGAGAGGGGGGGTGTGAGTTGAGAGCATGGTAGTGAAGTGGCAGGGGACAGAGTGATATCGAGGCGATTTGTTTGTGGCCACCCCATTCTGGATTAAGGTGTCTGGTAATAGATAGACAGATAGATATATACACACACACATATATACATAGGTATACCCTAATATATGATACCCCAAGATGCGATACCCAGGCTTAGCGGCGGGGGTAAAAATACCACCATACCCTGCTTGACGATGGCTGCGCCCCGGTTTAACGAAGGGCCTCCGAGGTCGCATCGCTCACCTTGCGCTCACCCATATTGTTCCTCTCGCACCGGCGAACTCTGACTGAGGAACTCTCTTACGCTCACACCCCCCACATTGTATTGCATCACCAAAGCTACGCAAGCCACAATTGTAGTGCATCGTAAGTCAGTACAAGCAGTGCCATGAATAAAGCAGTGATACTAATCATGTGTGGAGTGCGATTTTGTATGATTTTTGGCCTAGCCTAAATAAGTGTGATCATGTCCAGCAAGGGCGCTGCACATGGTGGGGCTAGTGGTGGTGCTAGCAGAGACCCTAGTCGGGGTGGTAAGCGGCCTGCTTGTGTTGGTGCTGGTGATGTTCCCATGAAGCGTGTTCATAAAACTGTGTCTCTGGAAGTGAAACTAGACATTCTTAAGTGCCACGACAAAGGTGAGGGTGCATATGCAATCGCCTCAGCTCTCCACCATTATCAAGAAAGGGGATGCCATTTAGGCTTCCACCGGGGGGGTTTCACCCTTCACTGCCTCTCGTATCGCCTGCCATAGACAGCCTGCGATGGAGGAGCTAGAGTGGATGCTCCACACACAGGTGGAGGACCAGAACAGGAGGAAGGCACCCATGAGTCAAGTGATCATTTGCACCAAGGCTCTCTCACTAAGGGAAGAAATTAAGGTGAGACGGAATCTTGATGACAGCGAGACATTTAAGGCTAGCCATGGGTAGTTCGACCACTTCAAGATGCGCACTAACCTGCACCAGGTGAAAATGTATGGTGAGGCAGTGAGTGCGGATACGGTGGCGGCAGCAGCATTTCCTGATGAGCTGAAGTGCATCATTGCAGAGGGTGGCTACACTGCGCAGCAAGTTTTGAATTTTGACGAGACTGGGTTCTTCAGGAAGAAAATGTCCTCAAAGACATAACTTGCAACGGAAGAAAAGTCTACGCAAGGGTTCAAGGCCTCGAAGGACCGACTTACACTGCTGCTGGGGGGCAACGCCGAGGGAGACCTCAAGTTGAAGCCCCTGCTGGTCTACCACTCCGAGAACCCCAGGGCTCTGGTTGGGTATGTGAAGGAAAATTTAGGAATGATTTGGAAGTCTAACAAGAAGGCCTGGCTGACTTCCGACATTTGTTCAACCCATTTTCACTTCAACCTCTCTTGTGTCCTCAAGGAGGTATGCCTCCAGGAAGAATTTGGCGAACAGATTTCTCGTGGTGGGAGACAACGCACCTAGCCACTCTCCTGCGATGAAGGACTGGGCAAGCAGCATAGAAGTGGTGTTCCTGCCCCCCACCACCATGTCATTGTTGCAACCCATGGACCAAGGGGTGATCGTGACATTCAAGGCATACTACCTCTGCTGCACTATGCAGCAGTTGGTGAGGGCCTGTGACAGTGATGACAAGATGCCAGTGCAAACATTCTGGAAAGGATACAGTATATGCCACAGCAAAGAGAATACCACTGCAGCATGGCAGGAAGTTAGCCAGCCCACCATGAAAGGTGTGTGGTGCAAGCTGTGGCCGGAGTGTGTTCACTCCTTCACTGGCTTCCCCGAGGGCATGCAAGCTCCGCCTGTGCAACATCCAAAAGGAAACTGTTGAACTGTTGCACAAGGCAGGCTTCAGGAAGGTCGATGAGGAGGACGTGGAGGAGGTCCTGGAAAGCCACAGGGAGGAGCTCAGCATGAGGAGCTTCTCAATATGTAGATTCAGCAGGCACACCAGGAGGAGGTCATCCCTGAAGTGTGAGCCCTCAATATGAATATTCTCAGGGAGATGGTGACCAAGGTGGACAAGGTCAGTGCACTCATGTGCACACATGTCCCTCTCCCACGATGAAGCAGGGACGCAGCTGATCAGCTGTAGGAGGGGATGAAGGTGTACAGGACAATGCTGGAGGAAAAGAAAAGGGAAGCCAGGCAGACTACAATCACTGTTTTCTTCAAACAAATCCCCACCATGCCAGTGACCCACAGAGGATCTCCCCAGCCCTTAACCAGCAGAGCATCTTGTCAGCCATCAACCAGCAGAGCATCTCCCCTGCCCTCAACCAGCAGAGCATCTCCCCAGCCATCAACCAGCAGCAGAGACACACCCAGGGCCTCCTCTCGCCGAGGACGTGCTCAGCCCCTAGTGTTGGACCTCACCTCCAGCCAATCCCCATCTCCCATGTCACCTGTGTCTCCACTGGGACACTCCGCCACTCCACTGCTGCCTTCCTCACGCCAGCCTCCATCTGCCACACCACTTCGGCCACTGCCTCTGTCTCCTTCGCCAAGATGTGAGCAACCACGTGTCTCCCTCGCTACCTCATCAGTCATCACAGCGGTTTCCCTTGCCACCTCACCGGTCATTGCAGCTGTCTCCCGCACCACCACATCTGTCATTCCATCGCACTCCATCGCCATCCCCACAGCCATCGCATCAAACCCCATTGCCACCGCCTAAGCCATCGCATCGCATCCCATCACCACCACCAGACTCATCACGTTGCATTCCGTTGCCACCCCCAGAGCTAGTGCATCTGTCTCCCGCTACAATCACCCCACCTCGTCAGCCCCCCCCCCCACTGACCCTCCCCTTGAGATGGGGTTTAAGGGCTTTGAGGAGGATGAGTGAGTGCCAGGGAGCACCACATGTCCACTAGCCCTGGGGTGGATAGCAAGGATGATGACCAGGACCGGACATTGACCTGCAAGAGTAAGTGACGAGAGGTGTTTGATATTTTCTAACCAATTTTTTTATGATTTTCAGATTTTATTTATTGGTTTCAGTGAATTATTTACAGGTGATAGGCTTAGGTTACTTCCTTTACAGCTGTTAGGCCATTAAGATTGGCTTTAAACCTGCTTTTGGCCTCATTTGGGTGCATTTAGGACTTGCTAGGGGGAGAAACCAAAGGCTGAAAAAACGCATCCTTATACTTTACATGTAAAATGTACAATCGCCCAAATAAGTGACGACTCACTTTTTTAAAGTTTCGGACAAACTCCCTTGGTCTGGCAACAGTCACTTGAATAAGAGTTAGGAGTTGGAAACAATCTTTCCCTTCCCTGCAAACATTATTATGGTGTAAAAAAACTAAACTTGCAAAAATATTAGTTAAGTTTAGCATTTATTTCTTTTTAGGCCAATAACAATAATTAAGTAAAAAGCGACATCTGGCACATTTCCACTCATCGCACAACTCATGCCAGCAGTGTTACCAGTGTTGCAATTTTCCCACTAAATTTCAGTGTTTTAAAAGCAATCTAGCTGGCAAAAAATTAAATATTTTCTTTGTAACTGACGTTCTTTTGAAGTCCTGTCTAGCATTGTTTTCCTTAATTTCTCTCAGTCTGGCAGATTTTTACTACTTCTGACACCAGTCTAGCGGATTTTTATGGTTTTCTTTTGGCAACACTCGGACACTCCTTAGTAGGCCTTAGTATTATGTCATGGGAGAGGGTGGATGTCTCGGTCTGTGTCACGATCCCCCTCCCCCCTTCTTATACAATCCTTTTCATCTGAAATTCTGTACGTTATCGCACTCTAGCTTTTGACTGTCATCCTCTCCCTGTTTAGTTCCTTCGTGAAACCGCTCTACGTATTTTGTTACATGTTGGATTTTCATCGTGTGAATGAATTGACCAATTTTCCTTCGTGTGAATGAATTGACCAATTTTCCTCCAGCAATAGCATTGGTTTCACTAACTGAATACCGGCAGATTAATATACTTCTTGATAGCAACACAGGTGGGTAGGGGTTGTTCTTGGGCACATGCAATAATTTATATCTGTCTTGGTCTTGTGCTAAGAGGGGCTTCATTTGGCAAATTTTCTGTAGTCTATGTCTGTCTATATCGCTTATCTATCCATTAACTGTCCTCCTCGATGTTAAGTTGCTGGGATATCTGTCTTGCTGGAATATTTGCTAAATAAAGAGCAATAATCTCCTTGCACTGACAGGTTATAGCATCATGTTGATCCATCGTGCTACACCACTCACGGCCTCACGGGTTCTCCAGCGTAAACATCCCGCATAGAGAATTAAATGTGGATAGTAACATATTTTTAGATGATGGCGTTCATTATTTCGACATTACTATTATCTGTGTGATTTATGTTATGAGACATTATTTCTTCAGTACAGTATTGTCGATTCAGGATGTAAAATAAATATGACGAGTTTCTCCGCATTTTAACCGTGAAACCGTTGAGCGGAAGGCTGTACGTTTCACATTCTTTCGTACTGCTAAGCCTCAACTTTAGTGTGTTGTGGTTTCCTCTTCCGTAATGCGAGATATACACGGTAAAATGCTTATACAGTATACTACTTTTTGGTGTTGTCTACCTAAATACTGCTCTTTCCGGTGTGCAATATAGGAAATATAACTAGGTCACGGCAGTTGCCAGATACCACTTTTTGAGCGAAAGGTGCTGGGAATCGGGTCATCATTTCTATGGGCGGTCGTACCCTCATATATGATACCCCGCCTAGTGATGGGTTTTTACCTAACCAACTGCAGCGTTAATCCAAGGTATACCTGTATATACAGTAGTCCCTCATTTATCCTGACATGCAGTATCTAGATTTGTTCATTGTTCATTTGGATTTGGCTCTATTACACCATTCCCGAGTTTACTTGCTATTATCCGAATGTAAAAGTCCCTGAGAACTCTGGCCGGCCAACCGACATGTTCAAACATTTAGTATCGTGGCTGCTAGGCTGCAGCCATGAGCAGGAAGTAGGCCGTAACCCACAACCAGAGCTAAAATGTCCATCTGCCCCTATACTGAATGGTCAAGGTCACATGCTTATTTGATCACTCCCGGTGAATCTCCCGCACCCAAGAAAAACGACTGTAACCCACAAGCAGTGTCAAAACATCCGTCTGCATCCCCACTCAACGTCTAAAGTCGCATGGCCACCGGGCTAAGTCATTCCTAACTGCCCCTGAGATTGTAACACAGACCGCAAGGCACGAGAACATGTTCGGTGACAACAGCCGGCCGCCACTCTACCAAATGTCAAAAGTTCCCCAGTCACCACGAGTTGTGTTTCCACATAGCCACTCAGTGTCTAACAGACCACAAGCCATGAGTAAATGTACGGTAAAAGAACCCGACCACCTCGTGACAGAAGTGGGAGAATCCTGCCCACAGCCTCACTAGTCCCCCACTCCTGTCCCTCCTCCATACCCTCCCGGCTCCCCCTTTCTCTACCCTCCTCCGTGGTGATGACACTGACTCGTGAGCTTTTAAAGTTGTTTGCAATTTATTCGACTACTACTGGTCGTAATGAAATTACACAAAATCCACAAGAAAGAAGGTGAGAGAGAGAAGAGAGAGGTATATGTGAGCTGGAGAAGGGAGGTGAAGAGTTTGGTGAAGAAGAGTAAGAAGAGAGTGGATGAAGAGTTTGGGAGGAATCTGAGTGTGAAATGGAGGAAGAGTAAGAAATTGTTTTGGGAGGAGGTAAAGGCAGTAAGACAATGTGAAAGGGGAAACAGTAGGGAAGTGACAGATGGGAATAACAGATTGCTGGTGGAGAAGAGAGAGAAAATGAGGAGATGGAAGAAGCACTTTGAGGATTCATTGAATGTAGAGAGTGAGAGCAGTGCGATTTTAAGTGGTTGGGGAACGGCTGGGAGAAGAAGAAATGAGAGGAGGGAGGAAGAGATCAGTAGGACAGTAGTTGAAGCAATGAAGAAGATCAAGATGGGAAAGGCCCCAGGAATTGATGGAGTGTGTGGTGAAATGCTGAAGTATGGGGGTGAGATTGTTGTGGAGTGGATATGGAAGTTGTGGCCTGGGAAGAGGGAAGGGTTCCAGAGGATTGGAAATCAGGTATAACTGTACCTTTACACAAAGGAAAAGGGGAGAGAGAAGTATGTGGTAACCATTGGGGAATTTGCCTTCTTAGTGTGATTGGAAAAATATATGGTTGAATACTTATTGATAGGTTAGGCATATAACAGAGGAGCTAGTTGGAGAAGAACAAGAGGGATTTAGGAAGGGAACAGGGTGTGTAGATCAGATATTTGTTTTAAAATGCCTGGTGGAAAAGTATCCTGAGAAGGGAAAGAAACTGAATGCTGCCTTTAAGGACTTGGAGAAAGCTTATGACAGAGTAGATAGGAAAGGTATGTGGAAGGTATTAAGAATATATGGAGTGGATGGGAAATTGCTGAGTGCTGTGAAGAGTATGTATGAGGGAGCTAGGGCTACAGTGTGAGTGGATGGTGAACTGAGTGAGGTCTTTGATCTAAATGTGGGACTGAAACAGGGATGGGTGATGTCTCCAAGGCTGTTTAATATATTCATGGATAGGGTTGTAAAGGAGGTGCAAGGTAGGGCAATGGAGGTGGGGGTGGCTCTAATGAATGAGGATGAGGTGTGGAAGATTCTGGTGTTGCTGTTTGCTGATGATACAGTATTGTTGAGTGAAGATGAATGGGAGTTGCAAAGTTTGGTGAATGAGTTTGGAACAGTGTGTAAGAAGAGAATCTGAAAGTTAATGTAAACAAGAGTAAAGTTATAGTGTTTGAGAGGAATGATTTCACGGAATGCACAGTGAGGTTGGATGGTGAGGATAAGGAGAATGTGAGTGCATTCAAGTACTTGGGTAGTGTGATGAGTAAGGAAGGAAGTTTTGGGGAAGAAGTGCTTGAAAGGGTACAGCAGGGAGGGAAGGTTGTTGGTTCATTGAAAGTGGTGATAAGAAATAGGGAGGTGAGTATGGAAGTTAAGATGTCACTGAATGATAGTATTGTGATCCATACCCTGACGTATCGAAGCGAGGTGTGGACCTTGCTAGAGAAGAAGAAGTCAAGAGTGAGAGCAGTGGAACTGAGTTACCTGAGAGGAGCATGTGGAGTGACATGGAGGGACAGGTTGACGAATGAAGAAGTGAAAGAACATTGTGGGTGGATGTGGATGTGACTGAGAAAATTAGGAGAAATACACTGAGGTGGTTTGGACATGTGGAGAGAATGGAGAATGAAAGACTGACTAAGAGGGTGTATGTGGGTTAAGTGGAGGGAGGGAGGGGGAGGGGGAGACTGAGGATGAGGTGGAGGGATGGAGTTGAGAGGTATTTGAGGGAGGGGGGAGTGAGCTGGGAGGAGGGCTGTCAAATGGTGGGTGACAGAGCGACATGGAGGTGTTTTGTGTGCGGCCACCCTTTGCAGGATTAGGGTCTTGGGCTATAGACAGATAGTGTTTTTATTACTTTACCTTACAGTAAAAACACCAGTGAAGACGATGGTACACCATTTATGCCAATATGACCAATTTCCAGTGGCATATTTGGCCTTGAATTTTTTTTTTTGAGCCCTGGGAGCAATCACTCGTCACAGATGACTGATTTTCAAACCATCTTCAGGTTTTTTGTGGAAATTTGTTGTTTAAGCATCGTTTTCTTGATGTTTGGCATTAATATGGATAATCCTGTGTGTGTTTTGATATCTCAATATGGCAAAATGATGGGAAAACAGTGCAAAAAATTAGGAGGAGTACTGTACATACAGTAGTGCATAGGTAGGGTGTTTTGGGGGGGTTTTCATTTTTTTTTATTCATACTTTTCTTGGTGTTTAGCATTACTTTGGATATTCCTAAGTGTGTTTTCATGTCTAAATATGGCAGATAACCCTGAAAATAGTGCCAACATTTGGAGGGGTGCTGTATATACAGCACTGTATAGGTAGGTTTTCAGTGTTTTTTTTGCATGATTTTCTTGGTTTAGCATTACTTTGGATACTCTTGTGTGTTTTGATGTCTAAATATGCCTGAATGACAGGAAAACACTGCCAAATTAAGCAAAGATACTGTACAAATAGGTTAGGTATAGGTCTGAGGTTGGGTATAGCTAGGGTCTGGGTATGATAGGGGAATAGTGTTCATTATCTGGATGCTGCCACTACCCGGACATGCCTTTGGCTCTATTATGGCCGGATAAATGAGGAATTACTGTATATCTATCTATCTATATAAACAAACACGGATAAGATTATTAACAATCATATATCGTTATTTTCATTACCTAAATGCCTTATACTGTATGTTGCTAAAAGGTTGTAAATAGAAAAATGTATTATGAACTAATTCAATGCATATTATGACTCACTTGAGA
>JAGKTI010003455.1:25467-57461 GCA_018397915.1 Birgus latro
GGGAAGTTTTTAATGTTTACTTTCTTTATGGAAACATTTATTTGCAAATTTTCAAATACAGTACAGAAAACTTTTACATATATATATACATAACGATAGGTTTTTTTGGGGGGAAGTTTTTAATGTTTACTTTCTTTATGGAAACATATATTGGCAAATTTGCAAATACAGTATAGTAAACTTTCAATTACCCATCGTTGCAATATCCGACCCAACGTAATATTGAGTGCTGCTGGCTCGGTTCTATTTCAGCAATATCCAGTGAAATTATGTAATATCTGGCGCTGAAAGGGGGCACAACCAGTGATTCTATGCAATTTGAATCAATTGGCTCATAAACGGTACCCAACTGACGTATTACTGTACTGTGTCATTATTTTATTGTATTGCTTGCCTAATTTTCATCTTTTACTCTTGGGAAAGCTTTTAGGATAGAGGTTCGAGACAAACTGTAACACAATATTCAGCTCGACGCCGAATATTGAGCCAATGAGGGGCACTATCCAATATCTGGTGTTTTGTTTTAACCAATGTAGTGCTTGGCTGACTTAAGTTGGGTAACTGAGAGTTTACTGTATTGTTTGGACAGTACACAATGCATGGGAATAGAGGTGTACATTTGTATTTCTGAAATATTTCGAGATAAAAGGTCATACATCAGAATATGGTTGAACCGCATGATGTACAGGTACTGAGGCTGAATGTTTGTCATGCCTCAAATGCATGATACTGATTGGCTGAATGCTTGGGATGGTTGGGAATGTTTCGTGTAAACGTGCCAGAGACCATCACTCCCTTCCCAAAATATTTCAGTTATTTATGATATGCACTATACCAATGCCAACAGCACTGGCAATGAATGGTGTAAATTGATACAACCAGCATATTAAGAGTCAAGAACGACCAGAAAAGCTGCCCAGAGGAAGATGTTCCTTGAGAAAGATTAGAAAATCTACTCTAGGGAGTGTTGTTTATCAATGACTAGAAAATTACTTTACAGAAATTATTGTTTAGGAATGACTAGAAAATATATTGAAAGCACTGTATATGAATGACTAGTATTTCTAATGTCAGGAGACTGTTCTCAAAAATGACAAAAAGATTCTTTTGGGGGGAAAAATTGTTTAGGAATTAGTTTAGTCACCAATAATTTGATTAACAATGAAAGGGTGAAGTAAGATAAAAATGCAAACTGTACAGTTAAATGATGTACTTCCAGTGTACAGTATCACTGATCATATTGAAACAATACAGTAGCTCGTACAGGGGTGAGTAAGTGAATGAAATCCAAGTGCCTGACAGCAAAAATCAAATGGCACTAAGTTATGATCTGAAGGTACAGTAAGGAGTAGGGTGGGCATGACAGAAGATAATTATTAGAAACTTTTGGGGGATTTTAGATTTGGTGAAGGATATGGACTGCTTGTAGAAATGACATAATATGATCTCCAGAAAAGTACTGAGACTCCAAGAATATCTCTGAGACAGGGACGAGGACAATGCTGTGCTAGAACAGGAAAAGCAGTGGCACGAGCAGGAGCATAATTCGGGCAAGCTAAAAGGATATGTGAAGCAGTACGAACATCATAGGTACAGCAAGGAGGAGGAGGTCCACTGGATTTTAAATAAGAGTGAGTGAGCTGAGTATGCCTAACACGTTGACTGGCTACTGCAGTTTCCCATCGTCTTATTCTATGATATGAATTATGCCAAGAGGAAACGGACTGTTTTACTGTGGGGAATTTATTAGCTGAAATGTCAGACCAGAAAGACTGCCATCTTGAAGTTAGAAATGAAGCGTCAATAGAGAGGTAGTCAGAGGCCAGAATGACATGAAAGCCAGAATTCACCAGGGAGATTGAAGAAAAAGCTAAAGAATCCATCCATCCATCATCCAATCCTATTTTGCCCCATGAGAAGCCTAGGAGCCCAGGGCTAGGCAAGCTGGTCCTGACATTTAAGATGAAAGTGACCAGCCTCACTCATCCCTGAGTGGCATTATGTGAGCAATAAACCCCAACCTTGGATATAAACCTGCACTGGCTAAATCAGATTGGAGCTCCATAAATACCTGCTAAACAACCTGGTGCCATAATGTGGTTATATGGCTACCATCCAGCATAGTAAATGGTTTCCTGGTGTACAGGAAACCATTTGACTTGTCACTCAGTGTAAAGTCACCCATAGGCAGAAGGAAGAGGAGAGAATGAAGGAAAGAAAGACAGAAGAGGGAGTGTAAAGTCACCCATAGGCAGAAGGAAGAGGAAAGAATTAAGAAATGAAAGATGGAAGAGGAAGGAGGGGAGCGAGGAAAGGGCAGACACCCAAAGCAGCATTACATTGAGTGAGTGGATGGTGAGCTCCCCACCTACCACCAAGCTAAAGAATCAACCTCTTCATTTCCATGTACTGTACAGTATACCCACATGATGTGGGACCCAGCAAAAATGTACGTTTTTCTTTCCGACACATAAATGAAATATCTATTCCTGAATCTCACGAACAAGAGAGGAGAAAGGTCAGTAAAAAGAAAGAAAGACAATGATGAATAATAAAGCATAAATCATAAGGCAAAACATATCACATACTGTTCTGCTGTAAGTAGGTTAACAGCAGATGGTGAGATAAAACTGATAGGCTTGAGGGGAAAAAAGATTTGCAAATCCCAAGCCATTTCATACTTCAAGATCCATCAATGTAAACAGGGTAGCAGAAGAATGAGAAGATTGATGTTCAAGAAAACAGGACTGAAGGACAAGGGGCGAGGTAGAGGATTTGGAATAAGGAATAACAGAAGTGCAAATACATGTGGTGGGTAAGACCCGGGAAAGAAGTTATGTGAATGTATTTGAAGGATATCAGAATTAGTAGAGAAAGAATGGGAGCAGAGTTTGTACATGAACTGGAAAGGGAGGACAAACATGTGAACAGAAAGCAAATTTTGCTAGTGTGGATGGAGGGATGGTAAGCCTCCGGGAAACAGATTGATGGAGTTTGATTGAGTATCAAAGAGAAAGAGCACAATATCAAAAAAGAGAGGGTTGACCCTATGCAGCATAGAGGCTTCCAATGGGAGAAAATCTAAAGACACTAAGAGCTACTCGCAGACCTGGATGATGGAGTGAATAAGGTTTGGAAAGAAGGAAGGGGAGGCAGAGGAACAGACGTGGCAGCTGTAATCAAGTACAGAAAGAACCAGTACTATATGAAGTTGGAGAAGAATTCAGCAATCAGCTCCCCATGGAATATGGAGAACATCTGATGAAGACATAGGTATTGTAAGGCAGATTTTCTTATGGAGGAAATATGTTGTTTCCAAGAATGATGACAATCCAAGAATACACCATGAAATTTTCCGGAGGTTCAATATTGCAAGGGGTTATTATAAAGGAAGAGAAGAGGATATGAAACTATTCTTTTCTGGGAAAAAGCAGAGCATATGATTTAGCTGTACAGAATTTAAAACCATGTCAAGTCACCCATAAGGAGGCTGCCGAAAATGCTGACTGAATTTGATGTTGGAGTATGGAAAAAGAGGATCATCAAACAAAGATGGAAAGTCATCTACATAATGGGAAGATCTAATCCCAGGTGGTAGGGAAAAGACAATACCATTTATCGCAATAAGGAATATGATAGTACTAAGTATACTGCTTTGAGGGACACTGTCAAGTTGAAGAAAAGAAGAGGAGACAGAACTGGCAACACGAACAAGGAAGGTTCTGTAGCACAGAAATGCCTGAAGAAAGACAACCATATTCTCATCAATTCCAAAGGAAGATAGTCGTTTAAGATGTAGCCTTGATGTTGAAAGCATGACAAAATATCGTCCCATCTCTACCCGGTCTTTCTTATCCAAGATTACTGAGCAGGCCATACTTGATCAACTCTTGATACTAATGGAACATAACAGAGTTGTTCCTGTTGTTAAATCTACATACAGAAAATACCATTCAACTGAAACTGCATTAACAAGGATTTATGGTAACTTGGTGGCAAACACCTGTAGTGGGATGTCCTCTCTCCTGATTCTGTTGGATCTGTCTGCAGCTTCTGATACAACAGACCATAAACTATTGTTCAATGATCTGTATATTTATGACATTCATGATAGTGCTCTTTTGCTCCTTAAGTCATATCTATCAAACAGATCCCTCTTCTATCTTCCTTTCCTTCATTCTTTCCTCTTCCTTCTGCCTATGGGTGACTCTACGCTAAGTGAAAGCCAAATGGTTTCCCGTACACCAGGAAACTATTTACTACACTGGGTGGAAACCACATAACCAAATTATGGCACCTGGTGGTTTAGTGAGTAATTAAGGCACTCCAATCAGATTTCGTCGGTGCAGGTTTCTATCCAAGAGGTGGTTTGGGCTTACTGTTCATGTAATGAAACTCAGAGATGAGTGAGGCTGGTCACTTTCATCTTAAATGTCAGGACCAACTTGCCTAGCCCCAGGCTCCTATGCTCCTCATGGGGCAACACAGGATTGGATGATGGATGGATGGATTACTATTATCTCCAAGTTCATTATCCTGACACTGCCACTACCCAGACATGTCTTTGGCTCTGTTACATCAGGTAATCAAGGGACTACTGTACTAGCATTAGAAACAGAATTACAAGAGTGTACAAAAGAATAACTCGGGATAGGAGGAAGTGGGTGGGAAAGAAAAGTCCAGGAGACAGGAGAGCACTGGATCAAATTGGGAAATAAGAAAGCATAAGTCATCACAAACTGAATGAAAGCCACGAATATTCCACTGAAGAACAGACATTTTGAAGACTGAGGATTATCATACTGCAATAATGGTTGTAACAGTGTTTTGGCTGGGATCTGCATGTGAGGTCTGAGAGGGGAAGTCCAGAGAAGTAGGATGAGTTGGAGAAGAGCAAAGTATCAAGGGTACAACCTGGAGGAAGTGGTAGGCTGAGCAAGGATGGAGTGGGAGTAAAGAATGGAGCAGGAGTAAAGAATGGAGCGGGAGTAAAGAATGGAGCGGGAGTAGAGGAAGGGGAGGGGTGAGATGGAGCAGTAACTTCTAGAGGAGGGGATGAGAGCTGAGGATACAAGGAGGCGGATGAATGTCTGCAAAAGTTAAGTAGAAGGGTTGAGGAAACCGATTTGGGGGGCCTGGAGGCGGAAGGTGGTTTTGGGATGAGGTGTTGGATTGTTTTATGTACAACTCAATTGCTTCTAGTGTTTCAGTAGTCTGTCATAACTGGCAGAGGAAGGGGAGAGTGGAGAATATAGAGTTTCTCTGAGGGTGGTAAAACAGATTTGACTAGACTACGTTTTCCTGTGCATGTGGATCGGACTGGGAGGAAGGATTAGCGGAAGGGGGGGATGATGATGGAGTATCTGGATCTAGTAGAGACAAGGTATTAGACAAGGGGATGGTGATGATGGTTGGAGTAGGAATGGCGGTGAATGAGGAGAGGGGAGGGGAAGGAAAAAGGGAGGATGACGAAGTGTTTGGTTCTAGTACAGAGGAAGTGTTTCGCAAGGGAATGGTGGTGGCAGGAGTGGATGGGTAAAAGAAAGAGGGAGGACAAGAGGGAGGGGAAGATGAAGGGTTGGATGAAGGAGCTGAGGTAGAAGATATGACTGGCTGAACATGAGTGGACTATGGAGTGAAAATGAAGCCAAGGCAATGGGCTTCTCACTGGGCTTCTTAAAGAGTAAGACCTTGTTTGAACCTGAGCGCTGCAACTTCAGATTCAAAGTGGTAAGCGGGGCAGCCTCTATAGAACACATTATGAGGTCCACCACAAATGGCACAGGAGCAGATATCGGAATGACATTGTTTTTATGAGACCAGGTAGTGTACAGAGTGGACATCATAGGCTGGAGTGGCAATATTTGGCTAGATGACCCAGCTCTTATGTATGGTGTGGGATGTATTCTTGAACTGGCAGGCATTCACCTCCAGAATGTATGTGAGTTGGAAGGTCTTGTCCATTAAAGGCAACATTAGCAATATTGATGGGATGTTTATGGTTACCTCAGGGGCCACAAGTCAAACATGTTACATGAGCAACATCTATGTCCTGATCTGCAAGGACAGAGGGGATTACTGAGGAACAGTTGGAAAATTCCATATCATCCATTAAAATACAATCATCTGGAATTTGGATGGTGCCAGTACAGGTGTTTAGGTTGGTATCCATGAGTCTGGAATGGCATTACCTTCTAAGTCTTTTAGTGATTTCATAACTTCGTTTTGAGCTTTGTTGTTGACAGTAAAGAGTATGGAATGGTCAGGACAAGTGCAAAATGGGACACTGCAAACATGTTTTAGCAGGCACAGTTGGAAATGAAGGGTGTTGTTTGCATGAGGTGCTGTTGTTGGAATGTTGAAGTATTTGGTCCATTCTTTTGGCTTGAAGATACAAGACAGAGAGGAGGCATATTTCACAGGTACAGTACATCCTTCAACTTTGCGAATTTTAACTTTGCGATTCACCAATTTTGCGAGGTAGTTCCAAAAGTCATGTATTTTTTAACACAACCACAATTACGCCTAGAATTAACGATGCATAACCTGGCCAATATCCTCGCCATCACTGACCAGCTGAAAGAATCCATCGTAAGCAATTTAGGGCTCAGGAAGCATGCCATGGTGTTGACAGGGCCCTTTGCTTTTATCCTGACCTCCACAGAGATGGGGTTAACAAGAGGAAGCAGTCTCTAATCACAAAATTCATGAGAACCCCAAGAGACTCTGCCCATCGACCAGCCGTCCTGCCACCCCTCCCCAGGCAGCCAACGATCCTACCATCCCTAACGTTTTTGATTCTGATGACCCCAGTGACGATTCTGACCGAGGGATTCATGAGAGGCAGAAAAAACACAGCAAGATGTGGAAATGTCTGCCAACAGTGACAGTGATGACGTAGGCCCCGCGGAGCCACAGTAGCCGCACCCAAGGCTCACCCCACCACAAGTCCCGTACACCACGCCAGTCTTCACATCAGTGTCATTTTTTTTTTTATACTGTATATATAAAAAACCTATGATGTTTTCTTATTAATATTACTGTACAGTACATCAGTTCATGTTTGTTTCATTTATCATTGTAAAATTAAGAGGTAGAGTCGAGGGAAAGAGTGGGAAAAAGTGCTTACCTTGGGGTGATGTCGACCAATTTGCCTTTATTTCATATATTTAACTGTTTCAATTTTGCAAATTTTGATTCTGCGAGGGTTTTTGTCGACCATATTCTCGCAAAATTGGAGGAAGGACTGTATAGCGTACGAGCATGAGTATCAAACAGAAGTGGTAGAAACAGAAGAAGCAGGAGTGACTTGCTATAAGGAGGAAAAGGTATAAGGAATGTGAGGTGAGTAGGGTTAGAGTGACAGTTTGAGATGAGACATTAAGGGAAGGGTTGGGATCTGAAGTAGTAGAGGAGGTGGGTTGAGTGTCTCTCCTGTTTTTGACACCTGAGGTGTGCAGATTAACCAAGGAAGGGGGTGGGGTGAGGATGCGAGGGTTGTCAGCATGAGTCGTGTCAACAGAGCTGGAGGGAGGGGGATCAGTTTCTAATACCCTATGTTACAGAAAAAACAATTCACTTCCCCACTCCCTTACCCACAAGGAAGCCCAATAAGGGGAGGTTGAGCGTTGAGGCTCAACGGCACCCAACAGCCTCAGGGGTAATGGGGGAAATATAAGTAGCTACTGCCTGGTGTGTGATGGCTGCCACAGGACTGATGTAATGCCCACCTGACAGCAACTGCTTGACCCTCGTCAATGCATGACCAGCCAACTGATCCAGCAGGGTCACACTGGACCACCTGTCTCTGCCCAACCCCCCACCAAAAAAATGTACTGTCCTCTGAGGGAAACAACAATGCGGTGGACTCAACTCCAAGATGAAAGGGCATGGGGAGTAAACGGGATGCCATACACAGCAAACACGTGGGGAGGAATAACCCTTGTCATGGGTGGTGTAGACTGGGATGACTTGCATCATTAGTAGGTCTCCATCAGTGATGCAAGAGGTATAGAGGAAGAAGTCAGTGAAGGAAAAGTAAAGCAGGACAGAAAGAAAGACACATCAAGCAAAATTGGCTAAGCTAGTGGCTAAGGCCCGAGACAGGGGGCTGGAACCACTAAGAGTTCCCCCTCCACAGCAAAGCCCCAACCCCGATCTTCGATGCCCTCCCACAATGGCAACCTGCATTGAATTGAGGCGGTGGGGGGGTCATACAGGAAAGGAAGTGATACAGTAAAACCTCACTAGGACGGACTAACTGGAACCCAAGCCATTCTGAAAAAAGCGAAATTTCAATGAAAGCAACATCTGGAATCCCCACTGCCAGCCCAGACTTTTTCTGATATATCAGACATTAGTCTGGATTGCGTAAACTGTTTTCACTGCCACTGCAATACTGTACTGTATTATACATTCACTAAAATAATCTAATGGTATAATATATATCATATAATATACTGTATATAATAACTGTACTGTACACTGATAAACATGTCTTGTATTTGCCTTATTGTGGTGAACATAGCTGAAGTGGTCAGGCAATCCAGACCACTTCTGGCTTTATCAAACTTCTTCAAGATATAAGAATTTAGTGGTCGGCCCCTTGATTCCAATAAAAGCAAAGTCTGGTCTACTGAAGTCCATTATATTGAGATTATACTGTAACATTAAGTTGTGAAGCATGAACAAGGTATTACATACTGTAATTATAAAATTAATCCTAAATTAACACAAAAAGTGTGTAGCAACTGATTTTATATATTAAATTACGAGATCCATGTCTTGCCTGCTTACCCATGAGTTAAAAAAATTTTTTTTTTACCAAATTCGTGCATATGAAAACAGAGGTACAACATTACCCCAAGTGTGGGGTAATATCATTAGTACACTTCACTTGCCAGAAATTAAGTTCTATCTATCTATCTATTGCCAGACGCCTCAATCCCGAACGGGGTGGCCACAAACAAATCACCTCCATGTCGCTCTGTCCCCCGCCATTTCACTATACCGCTCCCAACTCACACCCCCCTCTCTCATGTACCTCTCCACTCCATCCCTCCATCTCATCCTCGGCCTGTCCCTCCCTCTCCCCCCCTCCACTTCACTCACATACACTCTCCTTGTCAGTCTTTCACTCTCCATCCTCCGCACATGCCCAAACCACCTTAACATGTTTCTCCTAACGCTTCCTATCACGTCCAAATCCACACCACAACGCTCCTTCACTTCCTCATTTGTTAGTCTGTCTCTCCGTGTGACTCCACATGCTCCTCTCAAATAACTCATTTCCACTGCTCTCACTCTTGACTTCTGTCCTTCCAACAGGGTCCAAGCTTCACTTCCATATGTTAGAGTTGGTATCACAATACTGTCATGTAACAACTTTTTCATTTCCATGCTCACCTCCCTGTTTCTTATCACTGCTTTCAACGAACCAGCAACCTTCCTTCCCTGCTGCACACTTTCAAGCACTTCACCCTCCAGACTTCCATCCTTACTCATCACACTACGCAAGTACTTAAATGCACTCACATTCTCCATATCCTCCCCATCCAATCTCACTGTACATTCACTGGCTTCACTTCTCTCAAAGGCTTCACTTCTCTCGAAGACCATCACTTTACTCTTCCCTACATTCACCTTTAGATTCCGTTTCATACACACACTCCCAAATTAAGTTAATTACTTTAATGATGCATTTCCATCATCAAACTTTCAAGCAATGTTTATCATTCCATAACTTCTACTAACCAATGCTGCTATTCCTCCAGTACTCCTGGGCAATAAAGTAAGAAAGAACCATATTTTTAGACAGTTTCTTCATCTTACAGAATATCTATGTCTTTTCAGTGCAAAAAACATAAGTAAATTCATTAGTACCATCAAATGCTCAATATATATATATACCAAAGACATGAGCAAGTGTTAATGAGGAGTGGAATCTGCAGGATAGTCATAAAGCCCCTGTTCTGCCACTGACAATATGTTGTGTATTAACTGTTGGACTGTGGTCTTTGCATGTTGGGTACTGAGCTTTCTTAGTTTGCAAGCAATAAACTCTCCAAAATTCTGATATTCATCCCTTCTGGTATACATCTGTAGTACTGACTCCAGAACCTGGGAAGCTTCCACTGCCTTGGTTTCCCGTTTTCTCCTGGGGTTCAGCTGTGCAGGTGTCGCTGTGCTTGGCCCAGCTCTACGTGTCCCACGAGTTTTAGGCACTTGCCGTTGGTCCTTATGTGCATCTTTGGCACAGTTCCCTATACAGTTTGCACCATCAGCAGATGTAGAAGGTTTATTACCCTTTTTCTGGAACAGTAAAGTTATAGGATTACTTTGGGATATACTACTTGTAACCTTATCTCATAATTATAGTTCTTCCAGATGCCTACAACCGAGGACAGCTTGGACAGACAATGAAAGATGTTTCCAACAAGTGCTGAATTATGCACACTGAGTGGCCTGGACTGACAGGAACCACTTATCTGTCCAGTGTTCTCCATGTAGTGAAAGTGGTTATTACACTGGACATTTTTTTCATTTTTTGTCGATGCAGGTGCAACTTGAATTATATGACTGTACTGTAGGATGTTATGGCTATGCATTATGTCAAGATGTTGGTGTTTTCAACAAAACCATTTTCAATCACTTGAAACCTTTATGACGAATATGCCTGGACCACATCCTTGCCAGGATACAGCCATACAACACGTATTTGCAGGTAAAGAGGCATTTCCTTGATCATACTATACTGTGATGAAACTGTTTCAAAGGAGAGAATATATAATTATTTTTTAAGCCAAGTGAGGCAAGGTGCTGAGAATGCATATGGGACTGCAATCCTCAGTGTTTACAGTACAAAAAGAACTGATGCTTTTGAAACCTGATACAGCTAAAAAGGTGACAACCATAGGAGTGTATGTAAACTCAGAGTCTAACATCAAGTGCATTTTACACTCCTCCAGATACCTTCAGCAGTGATGAAAATTTTAATGAAATAGCTGCTCCTGGTTCATGGAGTAAAAAGGGTACATCTGTATTGCCTTCACCACCTGACAACAGCTGTGCTGCATGGGTATGACAGTTGCTACAGTTACCTGCACACAATTCAAGGAGTACTTTGTGATCCATGTGAGTTGTATGTGATGGGAAGTTCAGTGTAGAAAGCTGATTGGTGTATGTACAACGGACTCCATAAAAAAGTGGGCCAGGAGTGATGGAGGGAATGGAGGTCGTCCATGCCTTACTGGACTGTGAGTTACTGACTAGATGGCCCCCAGCACTTAAACTAGCACCAACCTAGTTAATTCAGTCACTGGTTGTATATCAGTTTTAACTCGGTAGAGATCCTAAAAAGAATATAATGGTAAGGATACAGCATGGGTCTGGTGATTTTGGCAATAATGAAAACTAATACAGTGCCTATATTGCATACTGTCTCTTTTAATACAGTGCCCATATTGCATACTGTCTCTTTCAGGTGATTCGAATGTCTGTCATTTTACTCCAGATGCCGACACATGACCAAATATGTATGATAAATACAGTCCCCGAGTTATGATGGGGATATGTTCCGATAAACCTATTGTAAGTGGAATACAGTGATCCCTCCATTATCCAACATAACAGAGCACTGGTACGTTCGTATATGGACGATGTCCGAATACACAGCAATACCCTACCTATATGTACAGTACCCCTACTAACTGTGGCAATGTTCTTCGGTCTTTCAGGTAATTAGACATCATGATATACATGGGATTATCCAATGTAATGCTACACTCTAAGAAAACAATTCATAAACAACAAAAAAACAAATAAAATAAATGGAGAAGACAAAGTTACAAAAAGAATTTTAATAAAGTACTGTACAGTGCTTACCATCCAGTGAACGGCGGGAAGGCACTGTAACCCGCTAGCCTCTAACTGATGTACAGTAATCCTGTGTGGTCTAGTGGCTAACACAAAAATCACTTAACAGATGTCAAACACCTCCTCCTCCTTCTCCATCCACTGGAGCTGAGCAATGAGTGGTAACATGAAGTGAGGTGATGGAAGCCAGCCCACCTCAGGAGACTCTGAAGACAGCCGTAAGCTCACATCTAACAGTGACTCAGCAGTTGATGCGCTTGGTTATGAGTCCAAGAGTGATGACTGGAGATGAGGTGGTGGTGGGAAGAACAGGCTCGCATGCGTGGAGGTGGTAGGCTTGAGAAAGGAGTCAATCTTGGACTGACAAGAAGTGCGACGATTCTGACAGATGATGACAGCGTCCCTGACTGCCAGTAGACCCAGCGCCAGCTTCAGTGATACCAACTCCCTGTTGTAGTGCTGTTGCTCAGCATATTCAAGCCCCTGCTCTATGCCAGCAGGAAGCATACAAAGACGAGAAAGTGATGGAGTGGTGGGGTGCTCAAAGTCAGAGTTGTTGTCACAGTCCTCTGTCTGCTATGCAGAGACAGCAGTGACAATCTCTTCATTAGACAATGTCTGATGACGAGTATCGCCGCTGTCTTCGTTCAATCGCTCCCTCACATCGTCAACGTCCACATCCTTGCCTGCCATACTTACACGATGGTGGAAATCGTCCACGTCAAATTCCTCAGTCACATAAGATCTTGTATCCCTGAAGGAGGCAAGACCAACTGCTTTTGAGGGTTTTGACAAAGGCTTCCGTCCAAGCATTCGCTCAGTTGAACACCGCAGATTTGATGTTGTAACAGCGAAAATTTTCCAGGGTCTGTTCCCCATGTACTGACCCCTTTCCCATCTTCTAGCACCATCATCACCTCGTCGAAGAACCTCTGACAGTACAATCTCTTCATTGTCATGATAACATCATGGTCCATTAGTTTAATGACAAAGTCGTATTTGGTGGCAGAAACATGCACCTGATACGACCGTTATCAGCAACAAATTCTTCCTCGGATGGATGCTCAGGGCATTGTTGAGGATCAGGAATGCCTTCACCTGGTCGCAAGGGATACCAAGTTCCTCTGTTTGGTAATGGATAACTTCCCTGACAAAGTGTTTGTGGAACCAATCTGTGAAGATATTGCAGGTAAACCAGGCCTTCACAGAATGGTATTACACAGCAGCAGGCTATTCATCAACCCACAGAGAAAACATGGCTGTTTTGTGCATCCAACAATAACGGGCTGGAGGTGGTGCATCCCATTAGCACTGGGGCAGCGCAAACAGGACACACGTTGTTTGGACAACTTTCGACCAGGCACAGTCTTCTTTCTCTCACTTGCCAGGGTGTTGGTGGGCAAACAGCGGTAGAACAGGCCAGTTTCATCAGCATCATACACCAGACTTACAGTAAGGCCCTCATCCTCGATCAAGCGCTGCACTTTCTGACAAAACGACTCTACACCCTCCGCTACCACATCCAAGGCCTCTTCATGTGCCTTACAGTTAGTAAGGCCATGTCGAAGTTTGAACCGGAGGAGCCATCCTTCAGAAGTCTTGAAGTCATGCACGTTGTGTAGGCATGCAAACTTCTCAGCTGCAGCCTTCAATTCATTCCCACCCACGAGCACACCAGCATCGTGTTGTTGGCGCAGCCAAACCAAAGTCGACTGGTCGATGGTGGCATGGAGGGACAGAGACAACATTTTGATCGCCCTTCCGAGCGGCATCGCCATAGTCGTGTCCATATTGCATCAGCTTGGGCAGTGATTTCTTGATATCACACACAGTTGAACAGGCCTGATCATATTCCAGCAGAATACGTGAATTGATCCAGCCCACGTCAACCTTGCTCAACATCTCACGCTTTCTCTCCAGAGTAGAAACCTTCCTTTTTCATTTCTCGGGTTGTGGTGGGGCAATCATCACACACACGGGAATGCAGCAGAGAAATATAAAGATCTGAAGAAGGTAGGAAACCACCATAAATGCAACAACGGAAGCTACCATGGTGACAGATCAGCTATGCATGTTCTTACTCGAGAGACAAGTCAGAGAACTGAAGTGCAGTACTGCTATCTGAACACAGTGTTGCCATGGCTCTACCCTCACTTGGCTATAAGCACATAAGTAAAATGCGCCAAATCGATCTATGATCACAAGGGTCATTCTTGCTCAGACAAACAAATGCTGTCACGCGGTAGCAACACTGGATATACCATTCATCATGGCGTCAGGGAGAGTCCAAATGATCCAGCCAGCCAGGTGACTTTGACCATTTGGTAGGGAAGCAGATGGCCACGCATGTCTGGGAGTATTCGAGTGATCTGGGCGGCCGGAGGACTTTGACCGTTCAGTGAGGAGGCGAACAGCCATTTTTGCTCAGCTGGTGGGATGTGGTATATTACCCGCGCATGTTCAGGAGCGTCCGAGCATTCCGGGCGGCCAGGGAACTTTGACCATTCAGTTAGGAGGCAGACGGCCACTTTTGCACAGCTGATGGGTTACAATCTATTACCCAGGCGTGGCCACAAAGATTAGACAGCCACCCAACTGATTTTCTTTAATTCTGCGGCCAGCCAACCGGTCATGTCGGATATTTTATGTTAGGATACAGACAACAAAATCTGGATACTGACATAACAAAGTTATGGCCTAACGTTCGGATACGGAACATGTCCAGATAATCGAAGGGTTACTGTATATTGTGAGTTGAAAATGCATTTTATAAATCTAACCAATCGAACTGCACAGCCTAGCCAAGCCTACCTTAACTCCTAAAGCTATACAGTAGGCGCGGAAAGTATTGATGCTAAAGGGCCAACGTCATTCATTTTCGCGTTAAGTGAAGTAGGGTCAATACTACCCTCCCCTGTGATGCGAAATGAGCTGACGCTTTTTCAACGGGAGCTGGCAACCCTGCTAGATAGTTTTGGCACCACAGGAGCAGGCTCAGTAATGTTTGGGCAGCCACAGGAGGAGGATTGTCTCTGTGTGTGATGCACCACGAGAGCATGTTTTGACTCAAATAACAGTTATTTGGTTACCTACCACATTCTCATCATGCCTAAAGTAACCACAAGCAAGGACAAACGTGTGGAAGTGATTATTTTATACAAAGCTGGCCACAAACTCCCATTTATTGCAAATCAGATGGTGTTAGACTGAGGACAGTGCAGAGACTGGTGAAGCGGTTCAAGGACAGTGGGGAGGCCATTCCTCCCACTCCACTTCCCAAGCCTGGGAGACCTCGTAAGACAACCTTCAGGACCCGTCAGCTGATCTCAAGGCAAGTTAGCAAGGATCCAAGGCTAACAGCACGGGATTTAAAAGAAAAGAACCCACAGTTGCTGGCAGATGTGTCTGTCAGAAGTGTGCAGCAGCTGTTGCATGACGATCTGGGCTACAGGAGTTTTTGTGCTCGTAAAAAACCACTGCTAACTGCACTTCAGAAGAAAAAGAGAGTAAATTTTTGTAAGAAATATCTTGCCTGGAGTGAGGAGCAATGGAAAACTGTGCTTTGGAGTGATGAGTCAACATTTACTGTCACTGGTACCCCTTCATCACGAGTGTACCGCAAACCAGGCAGTGACCCCCTGGATCCTAAGTACACTTCCAAGTTTGTTAAATACCCAGCCTCACTCATGGCTTGGGGCTGCTTTACATATTATGGTGTTGGTAGGTTGGTAATTCTACCTGCAAATGAAAAAGTGAACCAGAACAATTATTTGGAGCTCTTATGTGATGTTTTAAGTGACTCTTTTGATAAAACCAAGGCAAGAGTATTTATGCAAGATTCTGCCCCTGCACATGTTGCAAAGTCAGTGNGCAGCTATGGAGCAGTTTTAGTCCGTCTGTTCTGCAAAACTACGCCATCAGTCTCCCCAGACGCCTTAAGAAGATAATAAAGGTGAAGGGGAATGCCAGTAAATACTAAATTCAATGGTGAGTGTTAATTTATTTGTTTCTCCTTGCTAACCACAAGAATGTTTTCTATTTTTAAGATGGCGTCAACACTTTCCGCGCCTACTGAATGTCTGCCGAATGACAGTTTTGGAAAATGTTGCACAAAGTCCTGTGTCTGTCGATGGTACAGAGACTACCAAAAACTTACAATAGGCAGTATCGCCTCTTCTATGACCTATATGAGACCAGGCCAATGGGAACTACAGTCTCTGGTGGAGTATGACCGCATTGGGCATCCAGAAAGGGAGGTGACCCCAACGCCAGCTCTCCGACTACCTCTGCTCCACTGGGCCCTCTCCTAATTATGGCCTCCCAACCACCTATATCCCCATACAACCCCTGGATACCGTAGCTGGAGTGCGTAGCAAGCATACTTCCTCCCTTCCTCCACTCCTCCTCACACCAACACCTCCATTCCTCCCTCTGTCCACCATCACACTCCCTTCACCTTCATCCTTTCCCCTTGTTTCCAGGCACATGGGGTTTTCCTTTGCTATGCACCACTATAAACTTTATTTTTCTTTCATGATTATGAATGGAAAAGTAGGGAATGTGAAGGTGGATGAAGTAGTTGGTGAGTGGAATGTGCCTGCAGAGATGGACGAGAATGACAGCGGTTTAGTGCACATTTGGGCCAGGAGGGAGTTGGTGATAGCCAATACCCTCTTCAGGCACAAAATGATCCATAAGTATATGTGGCAAGTGATGAGAAGGGTGGATGGTGAACTGAATCAACGGAAGGCAATGACTGATTGTGTGTGTGTGTGGATGAAAGGTTGAGAGGGTGTGTAATGGATGCAAGAGTATATAGAGGCTGGGGAAGTGGAATTTCTGACCACAACTTGGTGGAGGTCAGAAAACAAGTCCAAACAAAATGGAGAAATAGAAGAAGGAAAGGACAGGAGGAAGTAGTGCATACAAAGAGGGTAGAGAGGTTACATGAGAATGGAAAAAGGGCAGAATACGAGAGGGAAGTGGAAGAGTGATTGGGTAAATATGAATTGGAGCAGATGGGGGACATAGAAGAAGTGTGCAAGATATTCACAGAAGAAATCTGTGCAGCATGTGAGGTGGCGTGTGGGGTGAATAGAAGACAAAAAGGGGTGCAGGGAACACCTTGGTAGAATGAAGACGTGAGAGAGGCAGTGGCACAAAAGAAGAAAGCATATAGTGAGTGGATGGGAAAAAAGAGGTGTGGAAGAGGTCGAGAGATGGAAGAGAGAGTTGTAGAGAGGAGGAGAGAGATGAAAAGATTAGTAGGAGAGAGTAAGAAGAGAGTGGATGAGGAATTTGGAAGGAACATAAGTGTAAAGTGGAAGGAATGTAAGAAAATGATTTGGAAAGAGGAAAAGAGAGTCAGACAGGGTGCCAAACAAGTTAGCTGGGGGAATGAAAGATAAAAATGGTAAATTACTAGTGGAGGAGGGAGAAAAAGTAAGCAGAGGGAGAGAACGCTTTAAGGAATTGTTGAACATAGAAAATGAAAGTAATGCAAGTATAAGTGGATGGGGAATGGATGGGAGAAGGAGGGATGTGAGAAGAGAGGAAGAAATCAGTAGCATGGAAGCTGTGGAAGCAATGAAGAAAGTTAAAATAGGGAAAGCCCCAGGAATTGATGGAGTGTGTGGTGAAATGCTGAAGCATGGGGGAGAGATAGTAATAGAATGGATGTGGAAGGTGTGCAGATTGGCGTGGGAGGAGGGTACAGTCCCGGAGGATTGGAAGTCAGGTATAATTATTCCCCAGTACAAAGAAAAGGGGAAAAAGAAGTGTGTAGTAATCACAGGGGCATTTGCCTTCTCAATGTAATAGGAAAAATATATGGTAGGATACTTACTGACAGAATTAGGGAAATAACAGAGGAATTAGTTGGAGAAGAACAGGGAAGTTTAGGATGGGAAGAAGTTGTGTAGATCAGATATTCATTCTCAGATGTTTAGTGGAAAACTTTCTAAAGGGAAAAAGTTGAATGCAGCCTTCATGGATTTGGAGAAAGCATATGACAGGGTGGATGGACAAGGATTGTGGAAAGTATTAACAATATATGGAGTAGCTGGGTAGTTGTTGAAGGCCATGAAGAGTATGTATGAGGGTGTTACGGCTGCAGTGCGTGTCGACAGCCAACTGAGTGAAATTTTCTATTTGAAGGCTGGATTGAAAAAAGGATGTGCCATGTCTCCATGGTTGTTCAATCTGGATATGGATGGGAGATACAAGGTAGGGCAGTGGATGTTGGAGTGGCCTTAGTGAGAGAGGGCAGTGTTTGGAAACTCACTGTACTGTTGTTTGCAGATGATACTGTGTTGTTAACCTCTACACCGAGGGGATGTCGGAGGCATGCCGTGTCATCCCCGCGGGGATATATGCACTCCGACTGACTTTGTAAAAATATTTGCCAAAAATCAGTTATTAGTCCTAGAATGTACAGTGAATGTACAGTGAGACTGGATGGCAAGGATATGGAGAATGTGAGTGAATTTAAGTACTTGGGCAGTGTGATGAGTAAGGATGGAAGTCTGGAGGGTGAAGTGCTCGAAAGGGTGCAGCAGGGAAGGAAGGTTGCTGGTTCATTGAAAGCAGTGATAAGAAACAGGAAGGTGAGCATGGAAGTGAAAAAGTTGTTACATGACAGTATTGTGATACCAACTCTGACATATGGAACTGAAGCTTGGACCCTGTTGGAAAGACAGAAGTCAAGAGTGAGAGCAGTGGAAATGAGTTATTTGAGAGGAGCATGTGGAGTCACAAGGAGAGACAAACTAACAAATGAGGAAGTGAAGGAGCATTGTGATGTGGTTGAGGACATGATAGGAAGCGTTAGGAGAAACACGTTAAGGTGGTTTGGGCATGTGGAGAGGATGGAGAGTGAAAGACTGACGAGGAGAGTGTATGTGAGTGAGGTGGAGGGGGCGAGAGGGAGGGGGAGGCCAAGGATGAGATGGAGGGATGGAGTGGAGAGGTATATGAGAGAGGGGGGTGTGAGTTGGGAAAGTGGTAGTGAAATGGCAGGGGACAGAGTGACATGGAGGCGATTTGTTTGTGGCCACCCTGTGCGGGATTAGGGCGTCTGGCAATAGATAGATAGATAGATATATGCATATGGCAAATACCTTCAGTTTTCTCTTGGAATGTCTTTTTAGCACTCGTCGACTACCGTAGGACTTGTGGAGACTTCTGAAGTTGGGTAACTAAGTCTCCACTTTACACTTCCCAACATCCCCTAATCTGAATACCACTGCCAGCTATTATCACTAGAAACACTATTCAATGATTTCCAAGTAGTCTGGAATCCATACTAAAAAAAAAAAACACTGTGAAAGCAATGTAAAATATGAGCGCGTACGAGCCGCTTGTATTCTGTCATTTCTTCCTTTTTTTTTTTTTTAATACAAGGAAGAAGGAACCAAAGGCCAGGGCCCACATACTGTTCCTTCCAAGAAAAAGTAAAAACAATACAAAAGAGAACCAAATTCAAGATCCATTCATTTCGAGATGCCTGGACACACTGCATTTGAAAGACTGGAGATCATAGGAAGTAGGAAATACAGACAGAGGGAGACAGTTCCAGAGTTGACCAGTTGCATAAATGAAGGACTGGGAGTAACGGTTAACTCTTGCATTAGAGAGTTGGACAGAAAAGGGATGAGAGGTTGTTGCTAGACGGGTATGACGTGCCCGTCGTAGAGGTGGAGGGATGCAAGCAAACAGTTCAGAGGAACAGTGACCATTGAAGTAGCGATAGAAGAGAGATAAAGAAGCAACAGTGCGGCGAAGAGACAAAGGTTGAAGGGAATCAGTAAGAGGAGGAGAGTTAATGAGATGAAAAGCCTTTGACTCCACCCTATTGAGAAGAGCAGCATTTGGGGAGCCTCCCCACACATGAGAGTTGTACTCCATACAAGGGCGAATAAAACCCGTGTACAAGGTCAACAACTGTGCAAGGGTAAAGAAAGTTCGGAGTCGGCTTAGCACACCTAATCTCTTGGAAGCAGATTTCACAAGAGAGGCTATATGTTCTTTCCAAGACAAATCCCGAGAGAATGAAACCCCTAGCATGTTCAAGGATGATGCAGGACTGAGCTGGACATTATTAAACATTAGTGGGTAATCCTGAGGAAAATTTTGTCGGGTTGATAAGTGTAAGAACTGAGTTTTTGATGGATTAAAATTAACAAGATTAGTTTTACTCTAATCAGAGATACAAGCCAAGTCAGACATTAGGTGTGCCATAGCCTCATCCCTTGTTTGCTGAACTAACTGCTGAGATGGACATTGTGGGTATCAAATGGAAAGGTGAAGGGTAGAATCATCAGCATATGAGTGGATAGGGTTAGATGTACAGCTCAGAAGGTCATTGATGAATAAAAGAAAGAGAGTAGGTGATAGGACAGAGCCCTGAAGAACACCACTGTTGATAGGTCTAGGAGAGGAACGATGGCCGTCTACAACAGCAGCTATAGAACAACCAGAAAGGAAGCTAGAGATGAAGACACAGATTGAAGGATAGAAACCGTAGGAGGGCAGTTTGGAAATCAAAGATTTATGCCAGACTCGATTGAAAGCCTTTGAGATGTCAAGTGCAATGGCAAAGCTTTCACCAAAGTTCCGAAAGGAGGATGACCAGGAATCTGAAAGGCAGGTGAGAAGATCGCCAGTGGAGCATCCCAGACGGAACCCATACTGACGATCAGAAAGAAGGTTGTAACAGGAAAGATGCTTAAAAAATTTTCTGTTAAGAACTGATTCGAAAACTTTTGAGACACAGGATGTTAAAGCAATTGGACGATAGTTAGAGGGTTGGGAATGGTCACCCTTCTTTGGGACTGGCTGAATGAGAGCAAACTTCCAGCAAGAAGGAAAGGCACAAGTTGATAGACAAAGGTAAAAGAGTTTACCTACGCACTAGGGTGTAAGCACAGAAGCACAGTTTTGAGGACAACAGGAGGGACTCCATCAGGCCCATATGCCTTGTTAGTACTGAGGCCAGTGATGGCAGAAAATACATCAGCTGAAGAAATTTTAATGTTAGTCATGAGGAAGTCTGAGGGGAGAAGTGATGGAGGAACAACACCAGAATTGTCTAAGGTAGAATTGGAGGAGAAAGTCTGAGCGAAGAGATCTGCTTTATCAGTAGAAGAAATAGCTACAGAGCCATCAGAGTAGAAAAGAGGAGGGAAGGATGATGAGGTAAAGTTGTTAGAAAGGTTTTTGGCAAGGTGCCAAAAGGAGCGAGAAGAATTTGAGTTGGAGAGTTGGGAACATTTAGCATGGATGAAATTATTTTTAGCAGAGCGAAGAACAGACTTAGCACAATTCCAGACAGAAATATAAAAAAGATGTGATTCAGGGATGGGTTGGCTCTGGTACCTTTTAAAGGCCCTCTCCTTGTTGCGGACAGCATTAGAACAAGCGTGATTAAACCAAGGCTTTCTTGCATTAGTCAGAGGATATGAGAAAGGAATGTATGCTTCCATGCCCGAGAGAATAACCTCCGTAATGCGCAAGGCACACTCAGACGGCCCCCAGCCATAGGAGCAATAATCATTCCAAGGATAATCAAAGAAGTACTGCCTGAGGGCCTCCCAATCTGCAGCTCCAAAGTGCCTCAGGTGGCATTTCTTTGGAGGGTCCACAGGCTGTACCGGAGTGATAGGACAGGTTAAGGTAATAAGGGTGTGATCGGAGGAGCCCAACGGAGAGAAAAGATTAACAGCGTAAGCAGAAGGATTAGTTGTTAGGAAAAGTTCAAGTATGTTGGAACTCTCTCCAAGGCGGTCAGGGACACGGGCAGGGTCCTGTACCAGCTGCCCTAGGTCATTAAGGATATAAAAGATGTAGGCTTGTTCACAAGGTGGATCAGTGAAAGGAGAGGAGAGCCAAAGGTGGTGGTGAACATATACACATACACACTTTATTATTTCTAGTACTTTATTATACTTATATATATCTACAGTCCTTTACCGCTTCCCACACGATGTTTAGTAGGGGTAGAGGCCACAGGGCCTTTTATAATAGGCACAAAAGCGGCAGAAATGGAGGAGCGTCATTTCACCGTGAAACACGAGAGCGAACTGTCTGCATCTCGGTAGCCAAGAGTTGAAAATGTCAGGGGCTAATGTATATGCTAAGAAATAAGTTGTAGGAAATCTAGACAATACTTAATAAATTAGGAAGTTCCAGGTGAAAATATCACTCAAGCTTCTCCCTTCCTTTCTTATGTACATTTACATTACGAGAGTAGCTCATAGGCATATTTCACGGGGAAAAAAAGCAGGGGAAATTAGCGAACGAGTGCAGGTTGGATGTTGCCATGATAATTAGCCAATTCCAGGTGTATGGCACTATCAATTACCTTATTTTATATATATGTATATATAATTTTGTATAAGAATAGGGCATAGGTCTCATTTCAATGGATGAAAACAGTGGAAAAATCCGGGGAAGATTTACTTAGTGCAGAGCGGCTGAGCAGATGACATGAGAGGGTAATGGAGGGGAGGTAGGGAGGGGAGTCTAGAATGGAGGAAAATGGCTAAATTGTCAACAATGTATGGGAGTACTGATAACATTAGCAGCTCTGACTATTATTGGACATTGGCAGTGCTGACAGATGATACAAGTCACCACCTGAAAGCCCGGAGGAACTAAAAATAACACAGATTCACTCAAGTGACGCCCCGTGGTATGATCCATTGCACCCGATCGTCACGAAAGTGACGACCCGCGGTTAAGGGGTTAAGTGAAGATGAAGGGGAGCTGCAAGGCTTGGTGGATGAGTTTGGGAGAGTGTTTAAGAAAAGCAATCTAAAGGTAAATGTAGAGAAGAATAAAGTTATGGTCCTCGAGAGAAGTAAAGTCAGTGAATGTACAGTGAGGCTGGATGTGGGGGAAATGGAAAATGGGAGTGCATTTAAATACTTGAGTAGTGTGATGAGTAAGGATGGAGGTTTAGAGGGAGAAGTGCTTGAAAGAGTACAGCAAGAAAGAAAAGTTGCTGGTTCCTTGAAAGCAGTGATAAGAAACAGGGAAGTGAGCATGGAAGTGAAAAAGCTCCTACATGACTGTATTGTGATCCCAACTCTAATGTATGAAAGTGAAGCTTAGACCTCGTTGGAGAGACAGAAGTCAAGAGTGAGAGCAATGGAAAGGAGTTATTTGCGAGAAGCATGTGGAGTCACATGGAGAGACAGACTGACAAATGAGGAAGTGAAGGAGTGTTGTGGTGTGGATGTGATAGGAAGCATTAAGAGAAACACATTGAGGTGGTTTGGCCATGTGGAGAGGATGGAGAGTGAGAGAGTGACGAGAGAGTGTATGTGAGTGAGGTGGAGGGGGGAGAGGGAGGGGGAGGCCAAGGATGAGATGAAGGGATGGAGTGGAGAGGTATATGAGAGAGTGGGCTGTGAGCAGGGCAATGAAATGGTGGGGGAGAGAGTGACATGGAGGCGATTTGTTTGTGGCCACCCCTTATGGGATTTAGGCGTCTGGCAAAAGATACATAGATCACTATTTCACGTTGCTTTATGCCTAGGAATATAAATTACATTGTTTACAGTTATATCTGAATGGTTATTAGCCATTCCCTGGCAGATTCAAGGGTAGACTTTTTTTTACAGTCGCTAGTACGGTAACCAAGGACGTATGAGCAAAAGATATACATTTCAGGAGTGTAAATTCAAGCTCTTCAAATCTGTTAAAACACACACACACACTCCGAAAAAGTAAAAAAATTGGACACTAGTTGAGGTTCTGGGGCAAGGTCATCATCATCATCATTATCTGGACCTCTTTTCCCACCCTAAAGCAGGGTGAGGAGTAGTAACGTCCAAACAACCAAGTTTGCTCACTCCAATGAACCATGCTTCTATTCACTCATCATTCAAGCCCCAGAAATCCTGACTCTATCCGATACACCAAAAACTTTCACCACATTCAGTAGCTTCACATAAATGTATCAGATAGAGTCAACATGAACAATGCCATGTTAAAAAGAGGTGCCAAATCCCTGATCATGCACTTCGTCTCACAACATTCATCCAGCCAGCTCGATCTCTTGAAGTCCCCTAGCCTCACTGACTTCCATACCTCTCTTCCTCACACACTCATCCATCATACGAGTATCTCTCCACTTTCTCCTTGGCCTGCCTCACCTCCTCCCTCGTTCAAAATCACTTAGATATATCTTTTTCACCACTCTATTGTTATCTATTCTCTCCAAATGAACATACAATCTCTGTACACTCTCTTCCGTTCTGGTGTCCAGAGACTTCCACACTCCACATCTTTCATGCATCACATTATTTCATATCCTATCCATTCTCTGCACTCGACATACATTTCTCAGAGGTCCAATCTCCACTGCCCTCACTTTTGACTTTTCATTTTCATGCCACACTATAGTCTCACCTCTATATGTTAAAGCTGGCACTAATACTTCTTCATGTAAGTCTCATGTAGCTGCAACACTCAAGCCTCTGAATCTTATCAAGGCCTTCATAGCACCAGCTACCGTCCTTCCTTGAGCCACTCTACTTTCCATTTCATTTGAACATTCTCCTCTCTTTTCTTTCACTGTACCCAGATATATGAACTCTCTCTAATTCCAGTCTCTCTCCATTCACTGCAACATCACACTGGGAGTCACCTTCCCTCTCATTTACCGTCACTTTACTCTTTTGTACATTTACTCTCAAGGCACGATGCTCACAGACATCGGCACAACTCCGCACTAGTCTACCAAGCTCTTGTCTGGTATATGCAAGAAAGAATGCATCATCAACATACAACAAATCTGAGATATTCCATCCATCACCATTCATTACCAACGCCATTCCTCTCTACATTACTCGTGTTTTTACTTCTCTCATCACCTCATCCATTTATACACTGAACAACAATGGGGACATCAAACAACCTTGTTGCATGCCTACACTGATCTTCAACCATTCAAGGACCTGGAGTGGTGGCGTCTTCACCGTAGGTCTACCCCCCAGAGGCTGTCGAAGCAGAGGAGGAGGACAGCATGGGGGCAAAACCACCACAAACCCCCCCAGCCCCTCACGGGGCCCGAGAACCTGGGAGTGGCTTTGGTCACCCAGGCAAGTACCGCATCTATCAACACAACACATACAACAACACCGTTTTTTTACACTGAAAAATATCTCCCCGGCGATCACCTCTCGAAGATTTCTTCTAGCCGGTGACATTGAGAGCAATCCAAGACCCATCAACAAATACACCTGTCCAGCATGCTCAAACCCTATCACTTCGAACCAACAGACAAAGGGTTCAGTTCAGTGAAATTCCTGCAAGAAACAGGACCCAATACACCTGCACAACACTTGCATCCAGTGAATATTACACAAACACCTAGACCTGCTCCATATGCTCCTTCCCCCTACCCACTAACCCCCCTACCAACCCCACTCCTACTTCCTCCACACCTCCTCAGCCTAACCCACTGATCCTTCCCACACCATCCAATCCCTCAACCCCTCCCATTCCACCCCAATCTAATTCACCCCAACCCTTATCATCAAACCTTCTCCTACCCCTTCCCCTCCACCCACAACCCCAACTCCCCTCCGTGCTGCAGCACCCAATACACATCTTACACACAATACAGTATAAACGTTTCGTTTTCGTTTTCTTGCAACATGCTTGCATGCGTCGGCCTTTTTGGATTGGAGCGTGTAGCATTTTATGACCGGATGCCCTTCCTGATGTCTACCAATGACCCTTGGGTGGATTCAATCCTCCAACCCTAAGGCCAGAGCGGAGCGTTCTAACCCACTGAGCCACGGCTGCTACGCATTCTTCAAATAAACACAGATGGCATATACACCAAAAAACTAGGGCTCACACTTTTCATCAAACAATAAAACATACAAATTGCCATCTTACAAGAAAAAAAACTATGCAGAACACAAAAAACACCTACGTTCGTAATTTCACCACCATTAGACAAGACCGGGCCGCCGGCAGTGTTGGTGGACTCATCACCCTGGAACACAAATCCATCAACTTCTCAGATACTAGTGCACACACAAAGTCACTTCTCCCCCCATATGACATCACAAAAGAAATACAATCAATTAAAATATGCACTGGTAACAAATCACACACAATAACTGCCAATAAATACATTCCCCCCCAGTTGTCCCCAACAGTACCACACAGTTACTCTCCTTAAATACACCACATCACTAACCTACCCAACATCATCCAGGGTGGTGATTTCAACGCCAAAGTGTCAGTCTGGCCTGTCAACAATCCTGACACAGACAGAGGGCTGGTACAACTATCCTATACAGGTAATCTTTCCACACTCAATAATCTCCATCAACATACCTATACAGTATACCACACCAAGCCCTCTTCCTCCCATCATCACCAGACATCACATTTTGCTCCCCAAACCTTGCCCCCACAACATCCCAGAGAGTGGTTAAAACCATTGGCTCTGACCACCCCCCAGTCATCATCACCATCAAAACCAGAATCACCCCAGCTGGCCACAGACACACATACATTAATTACTGTATAATAACCAACTGGGAGGCCTTCACAACTGAAACAAAACAACACTTTGAAACACTAAGCAGTATACCCATCATAAACATCAACACTGCTGTGCACACTTTCAATACCATTATTCAAAATGCAGAAAAAAGACACATTCCTAGAGGCAACAGAAAGAGACACAACCCCTACTTCACACCAGAAATTCAAGACCTCATCAGTCAATGCGACACACTACAACATTCCCGAACACCTCATACACAATATACCGTACAACAAATACAAGAACTCAACACTCAAATAAACAATAAAATATCAGAACAGCAAACACTACATTGGGATAATTATCTCCGAACACTTGATCACAAACAAACACCGGCAAACCCTATAAAACACTAAACAGCATCACACTCTCCAACAGCAACACTACACAATCACACACTGCTATCACAACAACAGACACCATACCCTCAAACAAACAACAAGCAAACACTCTCATCAATCACTTTTCACATGTCAGCCACCTAAACCCCCATCGCGACAACCGACATGTCATCAGACGAAATGGACAGTTCCCCACAGACCCATACTTTGCACTTTTCACTTACAACCAGATGAAGCACATCATTAGCAACCTTAAGCACTCATCTGCCTCTGGACAAGACAACATAAGCAACATACATCTGAAACACCTTGTACCACAAGGCATACAAGCACTCACCAACATATCAAACTACAGCTACTCACACAACATAATACCCAACATCTGGAAGCCATGGCACTATCAACACTATCCCCAAACTCAACAATGACCCCACGTTACCTTCATCACACTGCCCCATCACACTCCTCTGCACCCCTCCAAAGTCAATGAACAACTAGTGACATCTCACATCCCCCTAGCCCCATCTCAACAAGGTTTCAGGCCGATAAACTCCACAAACACTCTTCCTACAGACCTTACATAGAGAGGTTCTGATGACATCAATTCAGCTGGGCCACCACACAGAACAATCTTAGACACACTAGACATTAGCAAAGATTTTGATGCCAAACCCCATCACAACCTCACACACAAAATATTCAACACAAACATGCACAATAACACAAAAAGATGGCTGGAAAACTGTTTAGCAGGCAGATGTGCACATGTAACATTTGCTGGTCAGTCATCAAACATCAAAAACTTCACAAATTGCATCCCCCAAGGATCTGTTTTGTCCCCTACTCTCTTTAACCTATACATGCACTACATACCCATACCCCACAAACCACAAATGCACGTAGCTTCCTATGCAGACAACATAACACATGAATAGTTGTACACACCAAAACACAAACACAGCCACACACATCCTCCAACTTAACCTCAACACACTACATGAAAGGTTCACCACAAACTGCCTAAAAATAGCCCCAGCCAAATCTACAGCAACCCTTCTCAAAAACTGGACTGCAAAACACAGTCACATTCCACACCTCATCATAAACAACATTCCCCTACCCCCCCCCACACACATACACAAAATCCTTGGTGTAACATACATCAATGTCATTTAAACAACATATCACAAACATTAAAGATAAATTCACATCAATACTCAACGCCTTAAGGTCACTTGCCCATACAACATTTGGACACACCAAAGAAATCACCACCACAGTATACAAACAATATATACGTTCAGTGATGATTTATGCAAGGCATGCTTGGCCTTCTAACCTCACTAAAACACACTAGAACACTCTACAGACCATACTGAACAAGGCCCTAAAAGTAATCACAAGCTGCACAGCTACTACACCCACAGACCACCTACACCAAGAAACCAAAGTCCTCAAAGTCAAGGATCATCTAGACATGAGAGGCACGCAAATTCTCGCCACAGCCTCCACACCCCCATACCATTCACTACACTACATGGCAGCACATTCACAAACACCAGGAAACATCAAAACAACACCCGGCAAACGATATCATACACAAACACTGTCATCTCTCCCCCCTCACCCACCTCAAACCAACTACCAGAAACATATCCATATTTCAATCACTCACTGCTCCATTCAGTCACTTAACCCTACATCACCACCCTTGGTAAAGATCTTGTTTGGCAATGCGCAGTGAGCCTGCGCATTCGCCAGCGCAGGCACATGGCTCCCTCCTCCCAGCAGTGTTAAGTGCTAGTTGTCTCCTACTAGTGTGCGTTGCGTTCATCTGTATCCATTCACTACCGTCTATTATAATGCTAAAGTGCAACATATTGACCAAGGCCAGGAGGGACTGGAGCATCCCGGGGTACATCTAGACTCCAAGTGGGGCAAGCGGGATCTACCTCCAATCAACACAGCCCTCGGAGTGAACATAATGATAAGAAACATTTTTTTTCTTTGCTTTTTACACATTTTACAATTAATTTTTTCTATTTTTCACATTTTCCAATTTTTGTTCAACTACCTCATTATTCTTTAAAGAAAAGATTGTAGTTTTTGTTAAAAATAATAAAATTAAGGTCTGTTCAACACTTACATTTTTATTTACGAGAAATTTCCTAAATTGTGTGGTCAAGATCTTTACCATGGGTGGTGATAACGTACTATTTCCAGGGTGGTGATAACGTACTATTTTCCAGGGTGGTGATATAGGGTTAAAGACAACACACAGCTGCATGCATGGCCTCCTGATATCCACCCTTCTGAATCCTATCTCCCTTGTGAGGAAAGGGTCCACCTGGCCAGACTGAGATGAGGGCATCATCCAACCCTCTTGAGTTATCAGAAGAGGCTGGATGACTCTGTCGCTGATGCCTGTCCAGGATGCAACACAGCACTTCATACTATTAAGCACATTACCTTCATTCTTTCCTCTTCCTTCTGCCTGTGGGTGACTCTACACTGAGTGACAAGCCAAATGGATTCTTGTACACCAGGAAACCATTTACTATGCTGGGTGGTAACCATATAACCGAATTATGGCACCTGGTGGTTTAGTGGGTAATTAAGGTGCTCCAGTCAGATTCAGCCAGTGAAGGTTTATATCCAAGGGATGGTTGAGGTTGGTAACCATATAACCAAATTATGGCACCTGGTGGTTTAGTGGGTAATTAAGGTGCTCCAATCAGATTCAGCCAGTGAAGGTTTATATCCAAAGGGTGGTTGGGGTTAATTGCTCACGTAATGCCACTTAGGGATGAGTAAGGCTGGTCACTCTCATCTTAAATGTCAGGACCAACTTGCCTAGCCCCAGGCTCCTACACTCCTCATGGGGCAACGTAGAACTGGATGATGATGATGGATAGGAGACTGCATTGACACAATCACCTGTGCCAACAACACTACACAAACTCCTTGAGAGCTCTGTGGGAAAGCCCGATCACAGCCGTGGCCTTCCTCAGGGACTCGGGGCCATTTGGGCAAACTGCCTAGGGAACAACTACTACCACCATTCACTTAAACGTCCATTTACTTACACATGCCTCACTATCCATCCATCATTCAATGCCTCACTACGTTACGTTTTGTTTCGTTTTTGAAGGCTCCAACATGCTTGCATGCATCAGCCTTGGTCACCTAATGGCGGCTTTCCACGCTGCTCGATCCCTGGCAGCCTCCCTGTTCAGTCCCTTAACCCTTAAGTCACACTTAATGACCTCGTCCCATGTCTTTCTCGGTCTACCCCTCCCAACCCGTCCCCCAATATAAACGCCTCTCACCCTCTGTACCCAATTATCATCCCCCATCCTCTCCACATGTCCAAACCACCTCAGCCTACCTCTCCTCATCACAACACCAACACACTCCAGTCCCATCCTACCTCTCAACTCTTCCATCGTAAACCTAGCCCCCCCAGGCCTTGCACGCAGGGACGCACTGCACATCCACCTAATCATTGTCATTTCTGTACATTCAAACCTGCGAATATCCTCTTCCTTTACTGCCCAGGTCTCACTACCAAACAGCATCACACTCCTAACATATGCTGCATACAAAGACCCCTTAGCATGTAAGGAGAGTCCTCTCAATGTCAGGAGAGGCAACAGCTCCCTGGACTTCTTCCAAGGAAGGGCATCCGGTCATAAAATGCTACATGCTCCAATCCAAAAAGGCCGACGCATGCAAGCATGTTGCAGCCTTCAAAAAAACGAAAAACGAAACTTCTCACCCTAGCAACCGAGCTAACTCCAGCCCCACCTCCGGCACATAACATGTCTCCCAAATAACAAAACTCCTCCACACACTCAAGAGACTCACCTGCAAGTTCAACCCTCTCACACCTAACAATCTCCACCTGCTCTCCCCGACACGCCGCACACATGAAATCAGCATCATCTCGTAGTCTACCTCTAATACCACTACATCTCTTGTGCACCCATTTATCACAAACATTACACAAGATGGAATTACTTCCCACACCCTTGTGGCAAACTGCACATGGCCACTCTCCCTCTCCTCTAACTGTACCGCCACCAACCCTAGATATCATCACTTTTGTTTTATCTGCATTTACCCTTAAGCCCTTGTACCTCATACCATCTCTCCACTTCTTAAATCTTTCCTCCGTCTCCTTTTCATTCTCTGCAATCAACACCAAATCATCAGCATACAACATCTCCCATGGGAGTCCATCTCTGAAGTCACGTGAGAGGGCTTCAAGTACCATGATAAATAACAAGGGACTCAAAACTGACATCATAAAAACTCTTGACAGCACCTAGCAGCTTACCATCTACACAATACATGCAAAAAACCTTTCCCAATCCTTCTCTGTCTACTTTGTCATATGCTTTTCTCAGATCCATAAATGCCATAAAAACCTTAAAGTCATTCTCACAAGCCTTCTCCACTATCTGTCTCACTGCATATATTTGATCCACACATCCTCTGCCACTCTTAAAACCACTCTGTCCATCACTCACTAGGACTTCTGATATCTCTCTTACTTGCTATGTAATAATTCTCCCATTTGCCTTCCCAACCACACTCATTAAATTTATGCCACAATAATTCTTGCACTCACTTCGCTCATCTTTATTTTTGTACAGAGGTACAATCACAGCTTTTATCCACTCTGCTGGCATCAGTGCCTTCTTACATATCTCCAACACAAACTTCATTCTGCTCTCTCCACTACACTTAATCATGTCTGCATACACCTCATCAGCCCCAGTTGCTTTCCCATTTTTCAGCTGTTTCACAGCAGTTAGGGTGGCAAATCAGGTGAAGAGGCTACAGCACTAACACTCACCATCCATATTGAATACACGCTAGGGCTGTCTCACATAGGACTGGTGTATTGGTGTATTATGCAACATAAGCACTGTATTAGTTTTCACTATTGTCTACATCACCAGACCCATACCCTATACCATTATATTCTCTTAGGATCTCTACAGAGTTAAAACTGATATACAACTAGTGACAAGTAAACTAGGTCAGTGTTAGTTTAAGTGTTGAGGGCTGTCTAGACAGTAATTCGCAGTCCAGTATGGCAGGGATGACCTCCATACCCTCCACCACTGCTGGCCTACTTTTTATGAAACCAAATGTACCTATATATACAATATGTACAAGGTATGCCTTCATGTGGTGGC